>VDFB02183337.1:0-19013 GCA_007258455.2 Sequoia sempervirens | reverse complement strand
TGAGCAATGGTCTCCAACATTTGGGGTGATTATTTTGGCAAGTTTGATATTTGATGAAAAATAATGTTTTAAGTGAAAAATATTTGGCTAAGGCATGGAGGACGATTTGGAGAGATAAGTGATTTTTATAATGTTTATTAATTAAACATTTTGGAGGTCTTATTTGATGAATTAATATTTAAGTGAAATATGTGCTAAGGCAAAAGGGGACGCCTAGCTTGGAGACATTTGAGTTTAATTAAATATTTCACTTAAGTCTTTTAGTGAAATATTTGCAAGTTATATATTTGCATTTTATTAAATTATATTTCCACATATGGGTTGGAAATGAAATGCAAATGAAATTTGGAGAAAAGGTGAAAAGTGAATTTCATTTAGGCACCCTAATTGGAGGGAAAAAAAGATTTGAATTTGGAGACAAAAAAGTTATAAATAAGAGACTTGGCCTTCAATTGGATTATCTATTGTTGCTTATTATATTGTTATGCTGCTGAAATGCTTTCAGAGCTTGCTTCGAGGAATGCATACCTCCTAGTTCTTTCTCTTGGTTTCGTGCTTGAAAGATAGCACCTAGCTGAGTTTCCAGAGACTGCTTCTCATCCAGACTAGCAGACAGAGCATCAAGGTTGAAGATTCTAGAGATTTGTCAGTTTTGCATTTGCTGGTTAGGGTTTTGCTGAAATAGAAATCTGCTCATAAGTCCATGCACGATTTTTTGGTGGTTTTGGGTATTGGCCCTATGCTTTAGTCTACCTTGGGCGCCCTCCTTGCAAGTTTTCAGATTTTTTAGAGGTGTCTCAGATTTTATCTTGCTAGTAGAACATTTCTGGAGGTCGTACCTTCTTTGAGGTTGCATTGGAAAGCGTGCATAAATAAATCACTACTATTTGGAGGAGTTTCTTGGCTTGGTCTTGGTTGCTCAACTCCTAGCTCTCATTTGCATTCAGTTCCACATCGTTCGGAGGTGTTTTGACGAAGTTATGAGCGTTTTGGTGATTTTAGGGCTTGCTGGTATGAATTTTCTGATTGCTGCAATTTTATATCAGACCTGATATTTTAGTCCCTTTTGCTATATTTCATATGTTGGATAGCTTGTGCTTGTTTGGAGTTCATTTCCTAACATTTTTGAGATCATTGGTTATCTATATCTCATTGTATTTGCAAATTGTTCATCATATTGTAACGCTGAATCAGTAGTACTGATCAGCTCTTTTACTTTCTGCACTTTACATTTTGTATCCCCACTTTAGTGGAAGAGGATGGCTTTGCCGCCTAGTTTACTTTCAGTTTAATCACTTCATTCCCACGGTTGTGGATGCGACTGGCCCTTGCTCAATCTACATTGTATTTGCTTTTTGTTTCTCCGCCATATGATAGCGCCTTTCCCACTTTGGGTTAGGAATGCGCATGCTTGGCGTTGAGATTATTTTACTTGCATAGCATCATTGTTAATAGAATCTCCGCCATATGGTAGCGCCTTTCCCACCTCGGGTTAGGAGTGCACATGCTTGGCGTTGAGTTTTTTTTCCAATACTACATTCTTTACTAGTGATACTCCGCCATATGGTAGCTTCTTACCCAGCTTGGGTTTGAAAGCACATCCTTGGCGTTGAGGTTCTTTCCTTCAGTTGCTGGTTTGATTTGAGCTTTCAACTTTAACGGGTACTTTATGGATGTTGTGATCATCTCTGTTTAAAAATTCCATCTGTAATTGGTTCGTTCATTACACACTGAAAATTCTGTTCTTTGGTAAATTAGTTGGCTGGGATAAATGAAGAAATAAAGGAAAATGATGCAAAAGCCACTCTTTTAAATAGTATGCCAAATAGTATGTCTCACAAGGTATTCACCTTAAGCAAAATCAATCCAAGTCTAGAAAGTATTATATCTACATTGCTTGATGAAAGAAACAAACATGTTTCAGAAGAAGAAGTTGCATTAACTACACAAAACAAGGCTAGTACTTCCTACAAAAATCCAAAGATATGACGAAGTTCAAACATGCAAGTGGCACATGTTTCTATTGTAAAATGACAAGACATGTAGTACTGAATTGCAAAAGAGAGCACGGGATCTTCTTGATGGAAAGTTGTAGGATAACGCTTTGATAATTGAAGGATAGGACCACACTTCGAGTGATGAAGAAATTCCACTTCAAGGTGACGAAGAATATGTGTACTAATTTGTAGTTTTCCTCTATGTTAGTACTAAGAGAGGGTGTTAGGATTTAGTACATGACATAGTTAATAGTTAAATAAATAAATTAACAAACTATTGTTAATTTAATAAATAAATTTAATTCGGTAGTTATATCCCTTAAATAGTTTTAAACGGGAATAATGGCTTTATAATGCCAATACAATGTAATGTTTTAGTTGAATGTGATTGACAGTATTTTGATTCGAGAGCAATCTCGATTTTTCTCTCTCATTTCAACATAATTTGTTGCTTGTGCTTGGTTTTTGGATGACATCAACATCCTGAGTGTCTGGATCACTCATTCCACCTCTGTGTCTGTTCTGCCTTGACAATCTGGACTTTGCCACTCTGTTTAGCCATGTTTCTTGATAGAGTGAGTTATTAAGAGTTTGAAGTACAAGGAAACTTTTCTTGAGAACATTAAATTAGTTAGCTGATTTCACTTATCTGATCCATTTTTTGGGTTAGTATTTGTTGAATTACCTGTGCTCACTGTTGACTATCCATAATGGCTTTTTCATTCTTACAATTCTATCTACAGAAAAGTGCAAACATGCCTTGACAAAAATAAAACAACCATTTTGCCTTGTATAGATTTACAGTTTTACCATTCTTTTTAATCATTGCTTAATTGATAGTTAGTATTACTGTTTTAAACTTTTATAAAAGCTAGGTAGGAAGATCATTGCATTGGTTAGCTGATTAGAGAGTATTCCACCATCTAATGGACCCTGATCCAATTGACTGACATTCTATTTTCAATATGGTCTATCAAATTTCTATAGTATGGAGTACATATTTCTTGCATTCACTTGGTTATATATGCAGTTGTCAACCACAATTATTAGGTACCAAACATCTTTATCATTGGAGCTTTGTTAAAGTCATGAAGATAATAAAAGTTGCTGACCTGATTTCATTTCATCTCTTTTCAAATAACTTTCACATAAGAATATTTTCCAACATCTATGAGTAAATTATTTTTTTCCAAATTTAGGCCTATATGACTTCAAAGTGAAAGAGGGTTTAATATAAGACTTCCAGTTGAACATTCATTTTTTGTCAGCAGGCTTTGTTTGTACCTCACATTTGTGGCATTCAAAGCACATAGATGTAGCATGTATTTATCAAAGAATCAAATATTCTCAAGATGTTCCGTGGATAAAAATAAGAGACTAATTTGGCAACTCAAATTGTATATACTTCTGAAATTTAATAAAATTTTACTTTGTTGGAAATGGTGGACTTGATGGTTATTTAAGTATGTTGCCTCTTACTAGGATGGCTTTTGTGGATGTTTTCTAATATTTTTTCAGGTTTATCATACAGTTTCCTGACAAGCCAACAAAGCAACAAAAACGAGATGTGATAGAATTGGTATGTGAAAATCCCTATGTTTGCTTGACGAAATGTGTAAATGCAGATTTTCTAAATTCCAGTGTTTGCAAATTCCCATAGAATCCTCAATAGAATTTGAAGTCTACAGACAAATACTGGATTTATACTTTAATTATTTAATTGTTTCATATACTAGGTAAAAGCAGATGCAAGTTTCCAGGCATTCATTCATTATTACAGATTAAACAATAACTTGACCATAGCAGTCCACGTAACATAACTTCCAGAAGTTATTTCAAATATTAATTGGAGACTATAAGCTGACCTGTATAACTTGATCAATGCTAAAGCCAGGCATGGTTGGCAAAGACTTCTTTACGGGAATGATCATAGGCTTGGCAGCAGCTTATTAATGGCAAATGGAGGGTATGACTGCAATATATCCATGGCTAGGAGACTTGAAACTTTCGGAAGTGTTGAAGCGCCTCCTTATGATTCATTTAAGCATCCCCTTGTCTTATTCCCACATCAAATTTGGTGTCACCAGTTTGTCTTTTTTCTTTGAAGGCAGCAGCTGGACCTCAGACTTCCAGCCCTTTATGCAGCGTCAGCTATTGGCTATGCTTCCATCTTAATTAAAACATTCCGTAGCCTCTTTCTTTAGTTCGAAACCAAGTGCTTCAACTTCATGTAACCACTGCGATGACCCGTAATTTATAATCATGCAACCATAGGGAGTTGAGGACTTCAATATAACATTATTTCAAAGTGCTTTGTATTTTTTTATAAACCAGCTGCTGCCATAATAGTACTGGCGCTCTACTCAATGTATTGCAATACTAAATTCATTAATGTATCTACAACTTCTTGTAAATGTCTGAATCCTTCAACTTAGTATACAACCATGCATTTATCTGGACAAACCAATTAAATATCTCTGTAAATTAAATACCACTGAAGCACCTTATTGCTAGAGATTCGTTTATTGTATTTGAAAATTTTCTTCGAAGAAGACTTCTCAAATTTCACACACTGAAATCCAACTGTGAATTCTGAGATAAATCCACCCAGTAGATGAATCGGGTTTTCGTCCAATCCACCCGCTCAAGGGTTTTCGTCCTTGAGTCTCTTGAATGTTGTGCTCTCCAAAAATGTTCCTGATAATAATTTGACAAGATGATTAATTCCCTTCTCAACTTGCCTTTTATACTTCACCACTTATTAAATATTTTGTCATTGTACAGTCACTTTATTTAATATTTGAGCATATTTATTTAATAAAGTCACTTTAGCATTAATTAATTAATTAAATATAAATTTCCACAATATTACTTTAAGACAATTTAATATTTAATTAATTAAACTAACTTAGTGGTGACTATTCAGAAATCAGGGACATTACAAAATGCTTGTAGCATTTCAGTTCTTTTCTATATCATTTTACCTGTGATGCAGGGTTTGTACCCACAGGCCTCAACTTGGTCTCGTATGAACTCTAGTATCGGGTTCGCTGGCAGGCACGGCCGGTATGAGGCGCCTTACCTCAGGCATACCCAAGACTTAACCCAACCAAATGGTTTGTGAACCCGAGAGTACAACCATGTAATTTTAGGCGCATCTAGGGAGAACCACGCCCGCCTACTTAAAAAGTGGGCTCCAAACTTAAATTAAAAACTTTTTTTTATTATTATTTGCCTCCTTAAACTCGCAAACGCCCAATATGAGGCCTCTACCATTTCAAACATTTCATTTTACTCTCCTATTTTCAGTTTGTTTTCCCAGTCCGCATTGTATGAGACAAATCATGGTGATCTAATGTGGAGCCAGCATGATTGCTTGCACAAACCCTATTCTTTAATCTTTTGATGAATTTTTTTAAGTTTCTTAGTTTTTGATGGAGTTTTTCAAGTTTGTGAAGAAGTTTTTCAAATATATATTATTTTTTTTCATTTTTTTTATAGATTGCAACAATGGCCAGTAGTCAAAGTTCAATGGGTGGGGAGGGAAGTCAAAAGTTCAAAATTGATAAAGGATCTCCTTTATGGAGACATACCACAAGAATTTCACAAATTCCTGGAGGTGGGGGTTTTGTTTGGAAGTGTAATTTTTGCAATGCACAATATAATAGCTCCTATTACCGAGTGAAACTTCATTTTATGGGCCCTGGTAGTAAAGGAATTAATATGTGTGAGGGCCCAAATAAGAAGGGGTTGTTTGTTGTACAAATAGCAGCATTTATAAAAGAACAAGAAGATGTTGACAAATTGGTTGCAAGAGGAAAACAAAGTGGTTATAGTTCTAGAAAGAAAAAAACAAGTACAACATTACCCACTCAGACAGTTAGGCCCTCTAGACATCCCTTCTTGTCTATGCCCTCTACAGCAGAAGAAGATGAAGAACCACAAATCACCACCTGCAAGAGAGGTCCATTGGAGAAGGCATTTAAAATGGAGGCAAGAGATATTGCTGAAGAAAAAATTGCACGTTGCCTCTATGCCAATGGTCTTCCATTCAACTTGGTGAGATCACCATATTGGCGGGACATGGTGTCAACAATAAATAGTGCACCTCCTGGTTTCACAAGTCCTAGGTATGAAAAGGTGCATACCACCTTATTGCAAAAAGAGAAGAAATCTGTAAAGGCCCAACTAGAACCAATTAGAGATTCTTGGGTTGAAACAGGTGTATCTATTGTTTCCGATGGATGGAAAGATTGCAAAAACCGTCCATTGATTAATGTTATTGCAGTGTCCCCCAAGGGGGCAATGTTTTTGAGGGCGGTTGACTGTGAAGGGGAAGTGAAAGATGCAGTGTTCATTTCCAGGATTCTCATTGACTCCATAGAGATGGTGGGTAGTGAAAATGTTGTCCAAGTAATTATGGACAATGCAAAAGTTTGCAGGGCTGCAGGTGCTTTGGTAGAGGCTAGATATGAGCACATCTTTTGGACACCGTGCACTGTACACTCCCTCAATTTGGTGATGCAAGTAATTGGCAACCAAATAGAGTGGGTAAAAGAAATATACCAGGAGGCCGAGGAGATCCAAATGTTTGTGACAAACCACCATATGTCACAAGCAATTTTCAGAACTTTTTCAAGATTGGAATTGTTGAAGGTAAATTTAGTTTATTTAGTTTCATTTATGTCATGTTTTACATAATTGAATAAAATATTTTTTTTCATTATTTACATATTTTAAATGTGCTATTAACTTACTATTAACATGTTCTTAGGTTGCTGAGACCCTGTTTGCATCTCACACAATTGTTCTGAGACAACTTGTGAAGGTGAAAGAGGCACTAAGTCAAATGGTTATTAGCAACCAATGGGGTATATGGAAACAATCAAATTTAGAGAGGGCCCAAAAGGTCAAGGCATTGATCTTGGATGACAATTGGTGGGATTGTGCGAATTATTTATTGGAGTTCACCGAACCTATCATGTCTATGCTTCAGTTTGCTGATACAGATGAACCATGCTTGGGGGATGTCTATGATAGCATGGACACGATATGTAATGTCCCCTCTTGAGCGCGGATCAATTCAATTGACCTGGCTCATATCCTGCAGACCAATAGGCTACTCAAGGGTAAAATTAGGGCCTCTTATTTTGGAGGTTGTTGCCGTTCTAAATTTGATTGGATTTGCGCATTCTTCGGTTTTGAGAGTTTAAAGGGTATGACTTGCAGTGCAATTCGAGCATCTTCTAGAATTTACTATTTTTAGTAAATTCTATTTCTTGCAGTGGCTCTGTGCCTTTCAGTACGGTTGGCTCTCTCCTTCAACCTGTTCAGTTGGTTTGTTCATTTTTGGCTTTGGGATGCATTTTGGAGAAATAAGTTAAGCTGATTTAATAATGTTATATTTTAACATTATATTTTAAAGTTAACCCCTTGACCTAGTCTTATAACTTAATGTTGTTTTAAAAAGGGGGCTTCAAGGGTGGATGCCTCATCAGGAGGTGATTTTATATTTTATAAAGTCAAAAAATGAAGCTTTGGAATGGGACGCCAACTTGAGGAGAAGATGAAATTTTAAATTAATTTAAAAGTCAAAATAATGCTTAATGTGGGATGCCATCTCTTGAGGGAATGAGTTTATTTCAAATTTGAAATTTAGGGCACCTTCTAGAAGCTTCGGAGATTCCCCTCACGAAACAGTACAGCATCTCTTCATTTGGGGATCTTATGTTCACAAAGAATGTTATGCTACCAGAATGGTACTGGGATTGCTTCGAGGAATGTATGCCTCCTAGCCTTGGCTCGACTTCTTGCTTGAAAGATAGCAACTAGTGGAGATGTTAGATAATAGTTGAGTGGATTTTGTAGTGAGTTTTGGCTTTGTAGTGGTTATTCTGCATTTTGTAGTTGTTTCCTTGCATTTTAGTTAATTTTCTGGAGTTGCTGTTTATCTTGGCTGAATGTGAGTTTCATTCATAGATTTGAAAATAAAAATTATCTCATTCTAGGTATTGTCTCATTGTGTTTCTTTGACAAGGGCGACCCTACTTGACAGGTTGCAGATTTTATGACAAAGAAATGAATTTTATAGAAAGAAATCACCCCTCCTTGAGGGTCGTACCATTTGGGCTCTCTTGAAGTTTGTGCAAAAAATATATATCAGATTTTGGGTCAGTTTTATGGTTCATTCTTGGGCGCCTTCATCCTAGGAGCATTTTGCATTTGGTCTTATGCATTTTGGGTGAGTTTTGAGGGAGTAGTGAGCATTTTAGTGGTTCCTTGAGTTGCTGATTTTGAACTTCAAGTTGCAGGTCTGTCAAAAATCAGATTATTAAGTTGGTCCCTAGAGTGAAGTTTCTAGTCTAAACATTCTTATCAAGCAAGGGATATTCTATATATTATTGCAGCATGATTTAACTCTTAATCCTATGTCATGGCAGGCACTTTCTATCATATTGTAAGTTGAACAGTAGTACTGTCAGCATTCTCTCTTCTTCTCTTTACTTCATTGTAATTCCCACTGAATAAGTGGAAGAGGCTGGCTTGCCGCCTATCTTACATTTTGAACTTGCATTGTAGCTCGTAGAATCTCCGCCATATGGTAGCTCCATTCCCACTCTGGGTTGGAAAGCACATTTTTGGTGTCGAGTTTACTTCTCAAAGATTTGTAGTTGGTAGGATCCTCCGACTATTATGTTCGCCCACCTTGACACATTCTTGGTTAGAGTTAATAGTTCAAAGAATGCATACAAAGATCCTCCGGACCATATGCTCACACTCTGCCCAACTTGGGATCCCCGTGTACACATTGCTAGGAGTCTAAGTCACAAGATTCGAATTCGAATTCGAATTCGGCAACAATGAAATTCGGATGAAATTCGGCAAGGAAAAAATTCGAAAAGTATAAAATTCGGATCAAATTCGCCTTATGTAAATTTTTTTATTTTTTTTAATAAATATTATATAACTAATGATACTATATTAATAAATTAAAACTATTGAACTTTAAATATAATTATTAAATAATAAAATATTAAAGTATTATTCTGAGAGTTTTCTTGAATTAGCTAAAAATATATTAAGTTTTTATTTTTATTGTAAAAAATATATAATTTATAAAGATTAAAATAATCTTATATTGAGTTTAAATAAATTATAACAAATGCTAGAATATTTGTAAATGGAAACTAAAAGATTTAATTTAAAATTTAAATATTTAAATTTATTAATTTAAAATTTAAATATTTAAATTTGTTTAATTATTAAATGTTAGTATTAATAGATAAATACAAATAAATAAGTAAAGTAAAAATAATATTAAATGTTAATTCTTTAATAAAAAATTAATAGAAATAAAATAATATTAAATTTTTTAATGAATGAATGCATGTTTAAATTCTTTTAAAATATAGACAAACTTAAAACAAATATATAAAAAAAATAAAATTAACTACAAATGAAATCGCGACAGCCTAGTAGGGTCGTCGCGACTTAGACCAGCATTCACTAAGCTTCTCTGCTGTCAAACCCATGGGTTTCCATTCAACGCTAGGTCAATGCCATGTGATCCCGTGATGTTGTGGCCCGTCGTGCACAGCAACTCCTCTTGCTCACCGTTTTTCTGCTGTCGCGCCTGGAAGAAATGTGTTGTGCCCAATGCGCTAGCGGGAGAAACTCTGTGCTAAAAAAACCCTAATGAAAACCAGTTTGTGAAAATATATGTTAATAAAAATACAATCACCCTTTTCTACGAATCTAGGCGCGAATATGAACGAATTTTATACATTTTTAAAATATTCGCCGAATTCGAACTTCAACCATGAAATTCGGCGAATCCGTGGACACAGTTAGAGTTATTTCCATCATTTGGTTTTCCAACTAACCTTAACGGTGCATGTTGCTTTGTAATTGCATTCAAAAATTGAAAAAAATTGTTCGAATATTTTCATATGTTGAAGAAAATAAAATAGAAATAAAAAAGAGAGAGATCCGATCCCCTTTTACAAAAGGGTGGAAGCAATTGTTCTTCATCGTTGGAACAAGATGACAACTCCATTGCACCTCCTTGCATATGCCCTATCTCCGAGGTACTATACCACTGAAGTACTTTCTATCCCAGGGAGAATACCGCCATATAGAGATTTTGAAGTTGCTAATGGGTATAAGAGGGCATTTAGTAGAATCTTCAGTGATCCAGAAGTGCAGACAAGTGTTATGAGAGAATTTGGATTGTTTATCTCAGGAAAAAATCATACCCCTTCTGTTGTTAGAGACCAATGCAAAATGGATGCTATTACATGGTGGTACCTCCATGGTCAAGATTATATGTACCTCCAACCTCTTGCAATCAAGATCCTCTCACAAGTAAGTTTTTTTTTTTGCCACTTGTATTGTAGAATTTAACACTTAACATTCTTGAATTTATCTTGCATTTTTTATTTTTAATTTTGTTGGTTTTCTCTCCAGGTTGCAAGCTCTTCTGCCACTGAATTGAATTGGAGTACATACTCCTTTATCCACTCAGTGAAGCATAACCGGTTGGCTGCAAAAAGAGCTGAAGACTTGGTGTATATTCATTCCAATTTGCATCTTCTGTCACGTGAGGAACCTCAATACAAGCAGGGGGCAGCGAGGCTTTGGGATGTAGCACCTGAGTCTGTTGACTTGGATGCAACTATTCAGGATCTTGCTAGAGCCACTATGGGTGATGTGGATGATATTGATGACATACCACATGGTGCTAAATCCGCTTTGGGTTCAAATGATGATGATCTTGAAGTTGAAGCCCCTGATAATCCAAGTCACGATGATTCTTTTGAGAATCCTTTTGATGATTGATGAACACTTGAACAATGAACATTGAATCATGTTTCATGAACTACATTTTGTAATTTAGTAATTGTGATGATTTCCATTGGAATCGTGAACATAGATGTATATGATATCATTGATATGCTTTAGCCTTTATTTGAATGTTTTTCAACTATCAATTGGCATTTAATATTATCTTTAGCATTTGGCATTGATCAATGATCAAGTAATCATACTATGAAATGATTTAGTTTTTACAATTTTGTATATTTCTCTTTTTTTTTTGTATATATAATACACACACACACACACACATATATATATATATATACACACACGTACCCAAACCCCTAAATAAATTTTGCCTGTACCCACGTACCGGGTTCTCGTACTCGAATCCGTCCCTGAACCCGAACTGGTAACTTAGCATTTTACGTATGAATGTAAAAAAAGCAGAAAATTGGTCAAATCATGTAGTGTTGGATAGAGGCATAGAGGACCAATAATTTATGGATCTTGTTAAAATAATTCCAATAATTTTTGAGTATATATCTTAGAGCTCTACAAGGAATAATTGAGTAATTTCTCAAAAAAGTTTAAATTTCCTTGGATCATTAGCTAAAAATTTGGTAGTAGTTATTAGTTTGAATGTGACTCCATGACTCCATACCTTCCTTTGAAAAATATCAAGATCGCAAGCTCCTCATTTCACCATGCACAATCATAATTACTCCTATAAATAGACTCCATGACAAGACACAATCATGCCATCATCATAACGAGCAATAGGGCATTGAGAACATCCTTGTGGTAAGGCTTATACCTCACCATACTCCTGTTGAGAACGTCTAGGCTTATCTATAGGAGGGTAGGCACTCCATTCCAATCCATTGTGAGTAGTGTATGATGAATGCCACCGTGTTGCTTCTGTACCTTGATCTCTCAACTTAGTTTCTATATCATCAATGAGGTATCATTTATTGTAGCACAAATTAGGGAAATCATTGCTTCAAATCCCTTTTTTCAATATTATATGTCGACAAATTCCTTGAAAAAATATGAAAATGCTTAGAATTGAATAAGTCTATTATAAATCTATATAGCTGAATAGAAAAGAAACATGTTTAAGAACAGTTATTAGTGATTATAGTAAAAATGTTAATAGAAGTAGTAGTAGTAGTAATAAAGAGATTAATTTTCAGGAGTATAACTTATCATTATTATGTAAGTGGAATTGAGTGATAGGAGGAGACATTGGAGGTAAAGTTGTGTAGATATTATAGAATGTAAATTAACGGTAAGGTAGAAAGATTTTTGTATGGAAAATATGAGTTTTGAGAACAATGGAATTAATAGGCAACGGCTGATAAAGGTGAGAGTTGTGTGCCAATGAGTGAGATTTCCATGTACAAATGATATTATGAGATAATCAGATAAATATTTACTTGTGCAAGATGTTAGGAATAAACTGATCACGTGGATGATGGTAGACTATGGGTGTTTAGTTTCAATGATTGTCTGTGTAATTGAATGCTGATAAAAGCCTTGAAAAAGAATGCATGTTCATTTGATTGACTTTGGTTGCTGCCATAATTGTTTCTATTTTTTGGTTCTTTTATTATTGATAATGCCCAAAGTTAACCCCAGTCCCTTTTCATGTGTTTTAAAATAATTTTAGCTCTTTTCTATTGGCATATTTTTTACATTTTTTGTTAAGTTCAATAAAAAAGGGGCATCCACCCTTCATTACTTTATCATAATGAAAGAGAAAAATAGGTTCTGGCAAAAGGAAACAAGAACTGCATCACCTGCTTTCACTTGAAAGTGACAATCAACAAGAAAATATAGCTAATATATTGATACTAGATTTAGTATTGTACTTTTGAAAGAGTACAATGGCTTCACAATTATCATCTGATTAAAAAAATAAAGCCCAAAATAAGGGTAGGGGCAAAATGCATTTTCCAAATTCCTACCATCATGCTCAACAAGGCACCTGCCATCTATAACTACTAGATATAATTTTTTTATTACTGTTCTCTGGTAGGCATATCAGCGCATATTATCCATAGCAAAATGCTTGTTCCAGTCCATTTCATCTTTCTTCAGCTTATTCAGAACAGACAACAGGCTATAATTTTCAACATCAATCTGATTAAGAAAATAAAGACCAAAATAAGGGTAGGTGCAAAATGCACTTTCCAAATTCCTACCATCATGCTCAACAAGGCACCTGCCATCTATAACTACTACATATCATTTTTTTATTACTGTTCTCTGGTAGACATATCAGCGCATATCATCCATAGCAAAATGCTTGATCCAGTCCATTTCATCTTTCTTCAGCTTATTCAGAACAGACAACAGGCTATAATTTTCAACATCAATCTTCTCTAAACTCTTATCGTCCATGTTCAGCTTGCTAAGATAGCATCAATATTGTGACCATGAATTATCATCTATCTGGCCTTAGCTCTTTGAAGCTCCCAACTTTTGTCCATAGGCTCCAATACCTCAAACTTCATTTGATTGTGTCCTTGTGAATTTCAAATTTGCTGCTGGTCCCAGACATAACAATTACCAATAAGGTGTTCAACCTTTTCAGTGTGTAGATGAGTTGTAGACTGCCATGGGTCCCACATTGATGGGAAGATATATGTATACCCAAGCCCCTTTATCTGTTTGGGCTTATAGCTGGGCACAAAAAAGATCAGCAGACATCCACATCAGGAATTTGTCATCCTTAATTCCCTTAACCAAGGTCCTCATCCAGCAATCAAGAGCTTATTCTGCATTGAGTTTGGTAGCTTTATCTGTCACTACCTGAGCATCCACTTGTTTTATTTTGAGGTCATCAACCAACCCCTAGAAGGAGAAGTACAAGTCATCCAAGGAATAATAATGGATCATCTTCTCGTTCTACTCCCTTACAATTTTTCCAGGATATCTTCCCCTTAGGGGACTTGGTGTCTCTTTTGGACATAGAACTTTTACTTAGATCCTTCTCATCACC
Source organism: Sequoia sempervirens (assembly GCA_007258455.2). Taxonomy (NCBI): domain Eukaryota; kingdom Viridiplantae; phylum Streptophyta; class Pinopsida; order Cupressales; family Cupressaceae; genus Sequoia; species Sequoia sempervirens. Next base: position 5,192 of record VDFB02183337.1, on the reverse strand, counting down.
CTTGAAGTAGTCATAGTGCAATCAAACACTTGAAACAAGAGGTAAAAGTAAGACTTTTCTGACCATCACTCTTACCCATCAAACTGGAAAGCCTTGTTAACATATTTTTAATAATAACCATAATATTTCCAGTCTATAAAAGTTATTTGTGAATGCTTCTGGTGATAGCTGTGTACAAGTTTTTTTACATCAGTTATCACCAAAAGTGTTCTCAATCATGTTTTTTATCTTTTTGATTTTGCAATATTTTAATATTTTTTGAGCCTAGTGAATTTGTATAAATTGTTCAAATTTTTTTATGTATTGTGATTTACCCATTTTTTAGTTGTATAGTTTTGTACATATATAATTTTGTATTCTAATGGCTTTGTAATTTTTTGGTTTTAGAGTTTTCTATAAAAAATTGTATTTTAGTGGTTCCATAGTTTTTTTTTTCTTAGGTAAAAGTGGTGGACCACTGTAATTATATTAATAGTAAATATTAGTTTTACAAAACCCTGGTTCAGGCAAGCATATTGGCGGGAAAGAATCAGGAAGAAAACCCCCAGTTATAGCTCAAGTAACATACTGACTCTTTACAAGACCGACTAGATTACATAGACTTGAAGTGACAAATTGACTCATTGGTTCTATAGTTTTTATAAGCATCTTTGATTTTATAATTTAAAATTTTAGATCAAAGGTATTTTGGAAATCCCATTTACTGCATTCTATTTTGATCGAGTGCCACCTCTTTATTAACCCACATGTTCTACAATTTTTTTGTTGTATTAATATCATTTACATTTGTTAAACCATCTGTCTATCTTAAGTGAACACGATGATGACAAATTTCTCAATTGTGCCTCTTGCAACCAGCTTGAGGGTATTTCAAGTAAAGCAAATCAGTTATTTAAAACCTTGTGTAAATGTAAATGCACGTGATTAGGACAAGTTTCCTCATCTCATGCATCTTATAAATTGAGTTTCCTTTTATAACTAAGTAAAGCCCAGCCTTATAAAAAGTATTCTTTTCATCACCAAGTGATGGGAACATTACCCCAAACTCATTCAATGTTGAGCATATGTGTTGAAAAGTCTAAAACCCAGTGGTAGGTTACAAATTTACAATGATACATGATGAAGACACAAAGAATTTGAGAAAACTTTTAAATGGCTGGGAGGAAGAATTGTTGAGAATGTCATGTAGAAGATTACATACACTATAAACATTTTGGTCAATAATGGAATCCCTTGCTGGATAAGAGTTTTAGATTGAGTTGTAGAAAATGTGAAAACCTTGAAAGGATTTCCACATTTGTGAAAGCATATCTTGTATGAGATGATCAATAGCTATTGGATGAAGGCTTTAGCATATCTTGTATGAGATGATCAATAGCTATTGGATGAAGGCTTTCCCATTTGCATTGCAAATCATTGGTAAAAGGATTTCCCTTTACTCATTGAAAAAATGAAAAGGTTTGAGACATGTTTACAAAAGGGTATGTTGGATAGTTTCCTAAGTGTAAAGAGAAAGGAAAATAACTTTCTTTTGATTTCCTCTTAGTGTCATGTACATGATAGGTACATGCATGATAAATAATTATCACATTCATATTGAATATAGAATAAAGTATAATAATAGAAAAGTGAGTATTAATGAATAAGGTGATTAGGTATTTTGGATTTATATATGAACCAAGGGGTATGCTCAATAGGACATGTCTCATCAAGGTGAATAGTCATGTCTTTTGGTAATAACAATTAATAACTAATCATGTGATTGATTAAATATATAACATTCCCTCCCTAGATAGGCATGTTGACAATAACCAATATGATGCCAATAATTTGCAACAACAGATATGCATAGAAGTAGGATCAATCCATCCACAATCAATTTTGGTGTGCATCACATAGTATTATGAATTTACATTTGAATTATGCTATTGAAATAATATTTTCTCATCGACACTCTGGATTATCTTGTCCCATAAATGGCATGTTCATGAGATTTGCCATAAATTCAACAATTTGATAACTCCTATTAAATTATTCTTTAAGGATGTGAAACATTATAAAATTATCCTTTAAATATTCTTACCTTTTGAAAATGTATAATCAAGTTTTGAAATTTAAATTTATTTGTTTTTAAGCAAAATCTCCTTTTAGTCATATTTTAATTTATTAGTTTTCTTTACTCTAAACTTGAACAATATTTATTTAACTACTTTGATGAACCTTAACCTGTTTCCTAGGTGATTAATTTTAATTGTCTTCATCTGAAGGATTAGAAAGACATCATAGAATTCCTTTCTTGTGCCCTAATATTTTTTTTGCTGATGCCACTTATTGTAGAACTTAAAATGTTTCTTTTTCTTTAGATGTATTTGTTGGTTGAAAATTTTGTATTCTTGTGAAAGCATACAAAATTGTGGTTTCAACCACAGCACGTGAGATTAAACTCTCCTAATTAAGGGAAGGCTCCCCCTTTAACTAAATAAAACTAAATGGGTAGGACAGCAATCGTTCCTCTTATTTCAGGAAAGATTATGTTCTTTTCTCTTCTCAGAAAAGAAATAGTAAAAGTTAATAAAACTTATTACAGCAGCTATGCAGTGAAATCAAGAAAGAGGAAATAAAGTTTCTCACTTCCTCCGGGACGGGAAAGCAACCAATAAGCACAAAGTCTTAAAGAATGAGATCCTATCTACCCTTTTCAGAATGATTACTTAATGAAAATATACAACATAAAACAGCACAAAGTCTGTAACTACGATGTATTTTTTGATTACTCTAAATGAGAACTACTACGAGCACAAAGTCTCACAATTCTTCTCAATTTCTAATACTAACTACAAATTCAATCTTCACATTTACAGCACAAAGACTGCAAATATTTAAATTGAATCTCTCTTCAGCAATATTCCACAATTCTCAAGTAGTTACAAAATGATGCTCCAAAATGACATAAGAATATGAAGGATGCAAAATAGGAATTCAACTCAAAGTCTGAAATTCCAACTTCTTGATATTACTTGAAAATTCACAATATTAACTATAAAGCTCAAAGACTTTATGAGTACAAAATTCTGCAAAGTTTTCTTGCTTGCTAAAAAAATAAAAGATTACAATAAACCCTCTCAAGTATTTATAGGAGAGAGGTCTGGAGAAAAAGGTGGCAGGATCTCAACAAACTTGAGAAAATCTCTCAACCGATAACTAATTGCAATTGACTTATTCAAAATTACAATCCAAATTGTGATTTGGTTTGTAAGAACTTACATGTAATTACATTTTCCAAAACTGCAAGGAAAGAACACTTGCAATTGCAAAACTTGTTTTTACATATACCTTGTCGAAAATAAATACATAATTGAAATTATTTTAAGTGTCCAAGACACGACTCTAACTACATCATCCTTCATCTGCGATGATCTTCATGCTGCTTCAGGATTTTAGAACTTGAAGTATTCAGGATTGGTGAAGAGATCTCGAACTTGGAACGAGAATTTGCATTCTTAATGATCTTTGTGTCCTTGGCGAACTTCAACCTTATCACAGGCTTGGAGTAGTACCATTTCTTTAGGAAGTTCTTCTCTTCGTTGCGTCCTTTTTCCATGCTTGATTTACTTTGTCCCTAGATGGTTTCATGACGATTATTGACCTTCAAGCTGCTCCATGAATTACTGTTGTATCTCTTCTTCTTTTGTTCACTGATGAAGAACCCATAATACCTTATTCAAGATGAAATTGTTATAAAACAATGCTCATGCCTTGATTTATTGGTTTGATAGATCATGTGTGTAAACAAGATTGACAAGGGAAGGGATAATTTGATACAAAAATGGGCTCACAAGTGAATTTCGGGTTTCGGAAGGCTGACAGCAAGTAAGGTATAATTGGGATTTTGGGAAGCCATTGCAAGTTTAAGTGCAAAGTGGGAAAAATAAGAAACCATTGCAAGTTTATTTCCTTGTGCTAACTTGTAGTTGCATTTTAAACAAAAATGCCCTACTTGCAATTGATTGGAAAAATCCCAATTTGCTTTCTAGGGCTTTTTTATTCTTTTCTTCTTTTCTAGAAAATGGTAATGAGATGGAATGAAATGTGAATGGAATGAACGAAAGGAGAATGAAAATGTATGACGGATGAAATGAAGGGCAGAAATGGAGGAAAAACATCCTTTTTATTAAAATGAAGAAAATGCATTTCCAATAATTAAAAAAAAAACATTTTAATACAAGACGTTTTCAATGGATATGGCGAATGAAAGAAAGAGAAAAAACGTTTTTATGAATGAAGGGCCTATGAAGTGAAAAAACGCGTTTTCAGCCATATATTTTTTATAATATGCAATCTCAATCTCCATAGAAAGGCAACCCAAGAACAAAAGATTTAAAGCAACAAAAAAAAAGAAAAATAAAAAGCGCCTTGAACAAACTCAAATCTGCAAAAATGGGGAATTTAATAAAGTTGCAGACCTTGCCAAGTGTTCTTCATGCCAAAATCTCTTCAATCGGGGTACATATGAGCAAGATCAAGCTACAAAATTCACAAAAACACTTGCAAAACTCATTTCGGGTTTTTTTGATGCTCATTGCAAGTGAAAAATATAACAAATAACTTCAAAAATGCCTTTTACTTGCATTTCGGGTTTTTAGAGACTCATTGCAATTTTACATTTTGTCAAATAGAAGAAATTGGACCTTTTAGCTCATTTGACAATTTCATTTTAATAAAAATAGGTATTTTTAAACAACTTAAGCAAAATCGGAACTTTTGGAAGTTTTAGCAATTTCGGAACTTTTGGAAGTTTTAGCAATTTTGCATAAGGCAGTCGGGATTTTTTGGACATTTAGCAATTTTCGGGATTTTTTGGACATTTAGCAATTTTGCTCTTAGGCTTAAATTTCCCTATTCTGCTGAGTTGCCTAAAAAACCCGAATTTGGTCAAAAAGACACTAAAAATGACTCAGAATTTCACGAAAACGGACAAGAGTGAGTGAAAAATGTTAGCCAAAAGGACTATAGACCCAAAACTGAAATTTTCTAACCTTTGCACCTCGTAAAACGTGCCTTGGAAGAGAAAATCTTCAAATTCTATCAAAATTTTGATAGGTTATCCCAATTTTTAACAAGTCAAAAATGAGGGACATAGGTATTATAATAAAATATGTTTGCTTAATAGTTAGATGTTTGTTGTTTTTTGG
>VDFB02183336.1:0-10925 GCA_007258455.2 Sequoia sempervirens | reverse complement strand
TTGCATAAAAACCTAGCTTTAGATGTGTTAAAGACTAGGAAAGTCTTAAGTATGAAAAAATCCCTATTCTATTGTGCTAGAATAAGAAATGCAAATATGATTCATGTAATGCAAGATCTCAACCCTAGAAACCTTACAACACATTAAAAATAGAGATAAAATGACATGCAAATGGAAAGTAAACAAAATGCAGACATTAATCTGAAGATAGAGTGAAAATGGAAGATGGAATCACTTTGAAACCGAGTCTTTCGGTGTGATTTGATGGCTAGTCGCATATCCTCAACCTAGATTTCTTCATGATTCACCATAGAAATCCATCATCAACCCTTTGCAATGTTAGATCTTGACCTAAACAGTGAATTTCAAGACATTCAAAAACCCTAGTTTGCCCTAAAACTTCAACTTTTGCTAATGAGACTTCTTGTAGAAGACTTGACTTGGAAATTTCTTTTTTGAAATGACTAAAAGATGTGTAAAATGACTTAAAATGAGTATTTATAAGCAACAACACCTAATTTTCCTGTTATTTAGACCTAAGAGGCTGACATTCACTAGAAATTTAAGTTAAATTAATCAAATTCCTACTCAAAATTGAATTTTCCTCAAAAGGGATTCATTCGCCACCCTTGGTGAATGGGTCCCACTAGAGGGGGCTCATTTGCCCAAGGTGGCCAATGGGTCCCACTACTGACTTTTGAAGGTGGGTTTTCGAGATATGAAAGAATTAAGTGTTGTTTGTCAGGTTTTAGGTGATTTCTCAGGTGAAACGGTTCTCTAGATAAAAAATAATGGGTCTTAGGGGCCTCTAAATGTTGTTTTGAAGGATAAATGATGTGAGGGGACTGAAAAGTGTGTCTAATTATGCATGAAATTATCTCTTTGCTAAAGAGGGTCCAATTTTCTATGGCACATTTAGCTCCCACTTTAGCGCCCATATGACTCTACGTGCATATTTAAGCTAAAGGACTCTAAATGATGCACTTTATTTCATAAAAGGATACTCATGCCAAAGACAGGAGAACGAAGCCCCTAGTGTAGTTTTCTACAAAACTGCACCATTAGGAACCGTATCCTGCAATACATATTCATTAATTGTCCAAAAATCCTTTTATCTAACTCCTACGAATCCAATTTGAGGGTAGATGTATGCCTCCCCTTGATTTTGCTTGCTTTACGAAGGTGGAATCAAGGTAGCAATCTTGCCACATCAAATAGGGAACATCATACTGTAGAGAATTTCCAAGTACCATGCCACATAATGATAGATGAAGGTTGATGTCAGGTGCAGAAGCACAATTCCAATGCATTAAACAATGTCAAAAATAGATTACCCTAGCGCCCATTATGTTGATTTGAAGAATATATACTTTATGAATTGTTTAAAAAGATAATAACCCTATGTTAATGCGTATGAGTAAAAAGAGGTGAAAATGGATTAAAATAAGTAGAAGAAAGTAATGTGTCACTTACTATTCATTTTACCTTCATGTAGCTTGAGAGTGATGAGTGAGAGAAGAAAATTCCAAGCAAACGAGATTACACACCTTTGCGACTAGATGATCTTCGTGAGCAAGTGACACACGACGAATTGTATTATGAGTTGAGTTGATTCTACAATTTTTTCCTTGTGATTTAATATTATTTTAATTATTTTAATGCATGGATAGGTTAATTTAGGGTATAAGAAAAAAAGTTTGCAAAGTTTCCCCTTTTTTCGCAAAGTGTCCCATTTCTTCGCAAAGTGTCCTGTTTCTTTGTGAAATGTGCTAAAAGGGTTCTAAAGTATCTAGGACCATTAGGAAAGCACTCTAGATTTTACTTTAGCACATTGGTTTGATGAAATATATAAAAATAGAAGAAATTAGATGGATTTTAGAGCATTTTATGATGACTTTGATAGGTCCCCACCCAGTCACGACAATGGCTAGGGGTAAGATATCTCATATTTCTGAGAGAACATGCACCAGCCCTATCAACATCATAGATAGAGCATTTAAATTTAGTGGGTATCTATTGGGAAAATCTTATGCCTCCTATGAGTTACCATGACATGCTTATGGGCATGTGCGAGTGTTGGGATGTCAATACCTGTACATTTCATCTTCCCACTAGGGAAATGACCATCACTCTCAAGGACATACAACACATTCCCTTAGTCCCTATTTAGGGAGAGCGGGTATATTTCCAGGGGGAATAGTCATTCCAGAAGAAGGGGTGCTGCCACAATAATGGGTTACACTTTTTGGGACATCTTGATTTTTGCTTGAAATCGCATATTTTTAGAAAATACAATGATTTAAGACTTTAAATGTTCCATTTAAATGATTTTAACTAAATAGGTATTGATCAAACCCCCTTAGATCAAACACCCTTGGATAGAACATTGTTAGATTTAAACCATACCTATAATAGATTCTCCTCTACACCTATCAAAATGTCGATAGAAAACCACTTTTGATTTACCTTTTTGGTGATCAAATGAATTCATTTAAAATTTATGTTTTGTAAGCTCATAGCCCTTGTTATAAGCTTCCCAAAAAGTATAATTTTAAATATAAGCTTGTTGATTATTATATTTATTTTTATTTCTGTGAATGTTTGATTTTCAAATGAAACAATAATGTAAGTTTTGTTTCACACATACCAAAAAAATAGAAAAATAGAGAAAAAAATTTCTAAAAAATACACGTGCACTAGGTATTGATGTCCTTATTCCAACGAAAAAAGAACAAGTTAATTTAAATGAATACAAAAAAAGTTATGCAGGCCGAAGTACACCTCTCATTCAAATTATAATTGCCCCGACTGTAGAAAATTAATTTCAAAAAATTATAACAAAAAATTATAAAAAAAATATCATGACCGATATTGGTGTGAAAAAATCTATATTTTAAAAATTAGAGTTGTATCCTATCTATAAAAAACTTATGTGGTCAGAAGTAAACATCACTTTTTAAAAATGTTGATTAGTAGAAAAAATAAGTTATTAAAAATTACATAAAATGATTCACAATTTATTTTTTAATTTTTTTAAAAAAATATAATTAGAATCTACACAAAATATCTAACAAATAGCTAGTTTGATTCATCTTCAAATTCTTAATGGTTTAGCTGCTATGGGTGTAAGAAAGTGAATATCCATTGAAAATTCTTGATTTTAATGTGAAGTTTGGCCAAAAATTGTAACCCATTATTGTTGGATCACCCAAAGAGGAGGGACATGTGGTACTGTTTAGGTGGACCAGTACATGATGAGTGGGTTAGAGCATGGATCAAGCTCCCCATGCTGCTATATTCACGAGCTCCAATTGTTAGACAGATTATGATGCACACAGTGGCTTTGGTTCTCAATCCAGATGGACGAGTGACACACTTAGATGGAGGACTGGTACATTTAATACGAGGGATGTATGAGTAGAGGACAGTCTATGCCTGGGGCCATTGCATTTTTGCACACTTGTATTATGATCTTGGTCCATTTTTATTTCAAGAGATTGACAGTATGATGCATTGTACACTTCTGCAGGTGTGGTTCCTTGAGCATATCACATGCACCAGGCCTGTCGGATTCCCTTGTTCTATAGTTGTTGGCTATCCGTTACGATGCTTGTAGTAGTATGGGGATCTAAATTTTTAGAGGGTGAGATTTGACCAGTTGGAGGAGGACGAGATCCTATGGAGACCTTATCTACTAACTCTGCAGTGGCCAGATCCCATAGGGAAGCTACGGAGGATACAAATGGATAGGTATCTAGTTGGGAGGAATGATTATGTTGTACAATATTTCTACTATAGGTGATTCATGCAATAGTTTGGACAGTTGTAGACACCACTGAGGGTGTGCCCCTTCATTAGATGATCAGTGCAGAGTTCCCAGATGCTAGGTGATATTGTTTGGCTAATTATAGATCATTTTCATGAGAGTGATTCTGATGATTCAAATCACAACTAGCCACCAACAACTGACATTGATGATGTCGGCAACACAAAGGATCATGAGGAGTGGTGGTCATATGCATGACCAACTCCTATGTTCCCCATGGACTTCCCGATAGGAGATACAGGACCAACAACAGATGAGGGGGATGAGCCAGAGGAGGTATGGTACAGGCTACTAGATATTTTTACTAATGTTATTGATGAGGAGTACTAGTCTGAGGTCGATCATGATTAGGACTAGGATGGAGGAGAGGAGGATTATGAGGAGGATGATTATTATGAGGAGGAGCCACCCCTGAGCGAGGGTGATGAGGTAGCTATTGAGGATCGGTATGAGCATGGAGAGTTCTCACACACTTACAGGACTAGATCACGCACAGTAGCTACAACAAAAATCAACACTAAGAGTCAGAGAGAGGCTAGCATGTCCTTGATGCCCCCTAGAGAGGATGAGGTTGAGATTCTGCATCCTACTAGAGACATAGGTGATGAAATTTGATTTGACACATGTACTTTAGTATTTTATGCTTTGTTTATGTATATATATGGGTATGTGCAGGATCATGATGGGCCAAAAAGTGGCAATATGATGGGTATGTGGCTGACGACTATTTTTTTACCCAAAATTGATGAAACGAAAAGGGTTTTAAAGGATATTCTCATATTTCCAGCCTCCATATAAATTATGCTTTACTTCGAATTTACTAAGTAATTATTATTCATTTTCCATTCAAATTATGACTAAAGTCCTGATTGATAGGCTGATTGAAAAAAATTATAGCTTTCAAATGGTATCACATTTTTTGAATCCAAACATGTGTCACATTCTATGCTTCACATAATATAGGATTAAAAAATAAAAATTGAATTTCTTGAAGTTTTCAGACCAAGTTAAGGTGGTCGACATACCTAGCTTCTATATTTTAAAAAAGTTTGTGGCCAAAAAAATCATAATTAATTATTTGCTTTGAAAAAAATTACAAAAAAATATGCATCACATCGGGGCATGAGTCCTCTACTTATATATAAAATCTTATAAAAAATAATTATCATTTTATTGTGGTTAGGGTGGTCAGACAGACACCTACTTCTTAATTTTTCCCTGAAATTTAAGTACCACTACATGGAAATTTAGAATTTTCACCAAATAGATTTTTTATCTTTTTTAAACAAAGCTAGTAGTTTAGAAACTAAATTCAATTGGCTATAGATTCTATTGTTACATATTTTTGAAATAATATAGATAACTTATTCAAATTTTTACGTCAAGTTTTCTAACTCTGATTTTTCTGAATTTTTCGCCAGTTAAGGGCCTGTTTTTTCCATGATGATCCTGCACATACCCATATCATGATGATGATTACTAATTGTGTACATTGTCTATTTTGCAGGAGCAACAAGAGACTGACAAGAGTTCTATTGTTAGGCTGTCATGGAGATAGTGCCTACATCCATCAACGAGGAGGAAATGGATCCTGACTATGTGCCCCCACCTATTATGGAGGAGGAGCCAGAGTCACTTAGACCTGCATGAGATTACTAGCAACGTACGAGACTATGAGGAGATGATTCTGTTGAGGGGTATGTGCACCAATCTGTGACACAATTTAGGTGTCAAATTGTAAAAATTCACAAAAAAAGGTTGAAATTGGCCATTTGGCATGCGCCAAATTTGGCGTGTGCCAAATGCAAAAGGTAAATAAAAGAAAAAAACACATTTTGAAACCTCATTTCACTTCAACCTACAGCTTGGATTGGAGGATTTGAGGTCTACAACTCGCACTTGCCAAATATCATCCATTATTTTCATCCTTAGCTTGCTATTTTCACGAGGACGTTGCCAACACGTTAGAGACATCGAAGATTGCGAAAAGGTATGTCTTTTTATTCTTTTTTTTTAATTTGATTAGAATGCAAATTCAAATAAGTTTTTATAATAATTTTTTGTTCTAATTCTCAGGGAATGAAACTCCACCTCCAAACTTTGAAAATTCACAGTCACCCCCTCAGGAAGAGCCTCCTATTCAAGAACAACCTGAAACCCATCCATCAATTCATAGGCATCCTCAAGGAAGACAAGAAAATATTCTAAATCAAATTGAAAACAATAAAAGAGACATTGAATAATTAATTGGAAGATTAACCGAGCATGTCGAAACCCACCCTTATAGGAGAGGGATTGATGAATCATTGAAGTCAATTGTATCGCATGTAGGAGAAATGAGCAAGAAAATAAATTTTTGGTCAAATAAGAGGCATGAGATGAGACAATATTATGCTATAGGTTTGTCATATGCAGATGTTAAAAAACAAAAAATTACCAAAGCCGACTTGTGTGCTCTATTTACAGATCCAAAAACCAACACACCTTTTTCTCATGGATGCAGGAGGTTCCCCATCCATTGGTGCCACCATAATTTAATTAAAAATAATTTTTCAGAGTGGTGGTGGATGGTATTTGACCAACCTCCATGCAATAACCATGAGGTACCACAATAGTTTTTGAGTCAACTCTATTGTGAGTTTATCCTAAATAAGATGCCAAATTATTTTTACATCTTAGACTTTCAGGGTAGAGGTGGGGGCTCCACACATAATAGACCTTCTTCACGATGTAATCCACAATTGGCTCTGAGACCCTTGGCCAGACCCATGGTGGAGCATGTCGCCATTCCTTCCATTGTTAAGGATAGTGTAGAGGTGGACATGTTGGAGTCAATTGGATCACTCGCGTAGGCTATTTTACAGTGTGTGAGGCCTTTAGTAGAGCCTAGTGTGGAGGAGACGTGTAGGCCCCGACCTCCACCGCACCTTTGTGGCCCTTGTGGTGTAGTTTGCACGTACGATTATCAGAGTGCTTGGGATGAAGCTACACATCCTACATCAGTTGCAGAGGTGATGAATTTCATAGATGATTTGCTAAATGATACATTTGGCATTGACACTTAGGTAAAATTCAGCAAGTTCATTTAATGTTGTTTATTAAATTATTTTATGAAATTTAAGAATAAGTAAATTACTAGAATTTCAATATGATTAAATTTTAGGGTCGGAGTGTTCATGAGATGTTCCCCATTCCTACAAACCCTTATTCATTCTCAATGTTGAGTCCATAGGTATGCAACTAGTATTAAAGATATTATTATTGCATTTGAACAGGTGAATGTTATATTTAAATGTTTGTCTCATAACATGCTTTGGATTTCAAACAATTTCCTGGTGGACCTTTGACCTCCACACCCTGTGATTCACTTCCTCAAACAACTTATACTCAGGTAGCCTTTATTCAATAATAGTGTTGTAAAATAATGTTAGCTAGTTTTCATAATTTTGCATATACAAATCTAAAAAATTGATGAGAAACACAAACATTGCATTTGTATTCCTTGATTGTGTCACATTATCTTCTCCTAATTCACTTTTAGTTCCTTTATTCCTTCCTATTCCCATCCCATTAAAATTTAATAGTTCACCCTACCATTCACTCTTTCATTTACTATTTGCAGATGTTGACATCAAATAGCCCTGGTGATGTTGGTGGCACAATGGAGCACGAAGTTGCTGCAACAATAGCTAGTTCTTATCCATTGAGAGAAGTATGCAATAGATTAGTCGATTTGACATTATATTTTCTCTTTTATGGTCTATTAAATAAAATTTTCATGATACTTTTGTGCAGCTTAATTTCTATCTTGATGATTGCTACAGTTGGTTGTCACTCTAGATCATGGATGTGGTAATGATGTAAATGTGAATGATGACTATCTATATGCATTAAGTGAATATATTTTGTTATATGTCATTCCATAATTCATTTTTTGTGTATTATCATCTTTACATTTTATTGTATCAATTGAAGGTCCATAGTGAAGAGAGAAGGACTAGCAAGCATGTTCGAAAGACCAGAGAACCAAAATTCACTCCATCTAGCCAAAATTTGAAAGTAGCACGGGATCTATTTCCTTCCCCTAGAGGGAAATGACTGTATTAGGATTTTTTGTTGTATGCCTATGTGGCATTTTAGAACATATGTTTTGTACTATCGATATATACGTGACATTTTATGTCCATAATATGGCTCCTTTGTACTAAGCTTGTATGGCTTTTTGGATATATTGTATATACTTTTATCAATATATATATATATATATATATATATATATATATATATATATATCATTGTATACCTTATGAATTTTTGATTAAAAAATCTTATTTTTCTACTGCCATTCTTGAATGATGTTATCATGTATATTGTGTAAATCGTATGCTTGAATGTTGTAGGCATGGATTTTGTTTACATCTAATGCTTAATTAATTACTATTGTTTTCTCAATAAGCTCCATTCCTGGTGGTTTGTATCCTTTGGAATGCTTCAATTACTTGTGTCTCACTTATTCGCATGTATGTCTCACTTATTCACATGTATACTTCATGTACAGTGCATGTATTCACGTGTATGCTTCATGCTTCCAATGCATAGCAGCAAAAATATTTTGGGGAAAATTTTGACAAACCAAAAGTATAAGAGTTTTTTAAAAAGTTAGGAAAAAATCATATTTAAAAAAAATGTAAAAAATTGTAGTCTAACAAGAGATAAAATCTATTTATTTTGAAATTTAAAGGCATTTCCATAGCATATAGAGATATAGAGAGAAAATAAAATAAAGATTTTAACTAATGAATTGTAAAAAATATTTTTTTGTAGTTTATATTCATATCATTGATTACATTTTATTGCACATATTTCAAAGTCAAAGTATTACTTCACACTGCATAACTAATAACTAGATGCTGATAGATGAAAAAAAATTGATTACAATATAGTTTTTACAAAGTCAACCTAAGAAGTTATGCAATTAATTCACATTGCATAACTAATAAGTAGGAGCAGCTACCAATTGCATTTTCTTATCATGGCATTCTATGAAGCCAAGTTTCTTTGACGTATTTTATCAAATAGTTCATTTCCTTGTCTATGTTACCACCTTTTTCATACATGTCTACCAAAGTATTTTGTCAAACAGTTCATTGTCTTGTTGCTATGGCTAAAAGCATAAAACAAGTGCTTTCAAACAAGCTATGGATGCTTGGAAAAAATCTATCAAAAGCATAATAGTAAGCAATACTATAGACAAGGAAATGAACTGCTCGAAAAAAATTCCTGAAATAAATGTGGTCTCATGGTGATGGAATGCCATGACATTCTAATTGCTATGGATTTTCATGTCATTCCATCACCATGAGACCACGTTTCTTTGAGGCATTTTTTCAAACAATTCATTGCCATGTCTATGTTATCACATTTTTCGTACATGTTTACCAAAGCATTTTATCGAATAGTTCACTGCCTTGTTGCTATGGCTAAAAGCCTAAAATAGGTGCTTGCAAACAAGCTATGGATGCTTGGAAAAAATCTATATCAAAGCATAATAAGAAGCAATAGCTCATAGAAAAGTGATGCAGAGATAGGAGAAACAAGCCTACTCAAAGTTTCAACTTTCCTTCAAGAGGCATCTAACAAGATTAAAATGATCTATTGGACCAATCGAAAAAACTCCCAAAGTTCTAAATCAATTAGAGGTAGGATTTTCCACTTTCACCCTTGCAAACCTAGTAGCAGTGCAAACCCATTTTTAGGCACTTAACTCCACAAATTCCCAAAACACATGAAAAAAAAAGGATGATTCAAACACTCATTACAAAGTTACAAAAATATCTTAGCCCCCCATATGACTCCTTTGGAACAAATTTGAGAAAATTGACTTTCTCATCATTTTAGGCCTCCAAATTGGTCAATTTAACAAAGGAACCCCTCTTAAACTTTTGCAAAAACTCTAATACTTTAGGGAATATATTGGCAGGTTATCAAACCCCAAAATCCCCCATTATATTTTATTTGTACGGCCACCTCCACACCAAACCCAAAAAACCTTGTTTTGTGCACTTTTGATGAGGGTTTATTGAAAAAGACATTTCCAAGCCCTTCCCAAAATTTCCACCTGGGAAAACACCCTTGAATTCATCCCCACAAGCTTAAAAGTTCATAAGATATCTTGTCCTAATACCATCATCAGATTCAGGTCTGTACCCATTAAATTCATGCATTTTCCAATGGAAACAACCCTAGGGACTCACCCAAATCAAGAAATATGCCTTCCTTACACAAACAAAGATGTATACATGTTTATTTCACCTATCTAAGCTTATCCACCAAGTTATAGGACTATACAATGGGTGGAAGGCTTAGAAACCCATTTTGTTCCCTTTTAAAACCCCCCAAAATAGGGTAAATGAGTAGTCCCAAAAAAATAAAGATTTATCGCTCAATTTGCATGATTAAGACCTCAAATATGAAGCATTAGAGAGCCAACACATGTACCTACAAAATTTAAGAATTTTTAGAGCAAAGTCAAGCTATACGAATCTGTACCAAGCCTTCAAAGTTTAGAAAATTAGGAAAAAAGTTGCTAAGAATGTTGTATTTCACGAAAAAAAAATGTGTACAATTTTAAAACTACCTTCAACAACCTTGCACGAGCCATTTTTGAGGATTTTATAATTATTACATTCAAATCCAACGTCTCCCAATGTTTATAACTACCAAGTAACAAATTTTCAAAGGAGATAGTCGTTGGTTTTCAAATTTGTTGCATTTATGCAACTTACAAATTTGACATTTTCCTCCTTCTGACTATTTTTTATTTCCTAATCCCCTAGACCCTCTTAAATGACTTCCTATTCTACTTACCTTGACAACATTGGACCATCTTGACAACTTTTAACATGATTACAAGTAATGGCCAAATTATCAAATGAAAACGAAACATGAGAATGGTTTAAGTAGACCTTATTCAAACAAAAAAAAACTCAAACTCTCCTATCTTAACCACAATTCCATCCATGACCATTCAGTACCATATCAGGAGGCTTGGTGCTTCTGCACCAACAAGGTAGTGAAGTATTCAAAAGAATGCCTCAAA
>VDFB02183335.1:0-26557 GCA_007258455.2 Sequoia sempervirens | reverse complement strand
TGACTGACTGTTTGACAACCCCTTGAAATGTTATCCTCTATTCATACATGGACCATCAAGTTATTCTGCCCTCCTACCTTTCAAACAATCTCTTTAATGACTGTAACTGCTCCCTTTTTTACATTTTATCACCTCTTATTACTTCCTTAATGCCATGTATCAACTTCTGCCTTTTATGGATTGTACAAAACTTGCAAGTTTTCTTCTAGGTTCTTGTAATTTTGACTGTTGTATTGTGTTTAAAACCTAGACACTGGGCTTATAGACACTTTTTTCTAGCAGAAGACAGGACTTGTAGTTGCTTCCTGTAATCCAAAAAAATCAATTTTCCTGAATATGCATTCTGCCATTTGTTCTAAGCTCCTTTGTCCACTGTTCCTTTAATGGCCTCCTTCCATTTTTACAAATAACATTTGCTACTTGCAGAGCTTGTTCAACTTCTGTGACAACCTCCATCTGAGGCAAGGTATTGCATTGCTATTTTTTGCAGTTTCTGTTTTACCAGCACCACTTTCACCACTTACAATAATAGACTGACTTATTCCATCTACATGTGGATGGAATCTCACTTTGCATTTATATGTTTGGATGAATTCATTTTTAGCCTTCAAAGCTTCAGTACAGTAAGCTCTAAAATATCCCTCTATCTGTTATCAAGCTTTTTACCTGAGCTAGCAGTTTCAGCTTCAGCAACAACTAGTCTCTGCTGGCACACTGCCTCAGCTTCATTTGCTGCTTTGACACACAACTCCAAACTGTGTTCATCAAGAGCAGAATTCAGCTTATGTACTTGTACCCGCACTTTGCATTCAGCTTTGATATGTTTGTGATTCATTTTCTCTTGTGCCTTTGGCCTCTTCATGATGCATTTAGTCTCTTGACATTATTGTCACTTTGCTCTTTTCATGACATCCTTATATATGACTTTAGCATGACCATGCCCGTGAACTTTTATACATACAATGGACTGCTCTTACTAGTTTCAAGACCTCATATCTGCAGCAAACTATCCATTTCATGATAACTTTTACAGAGTTAACAAGCCAATGGAGACTTGTTTGATGCTCTATTACTGCTTTCCTCATTTTTCTTTTTTCAATGAACTGTCACTCTCTTTACTAGGTTGTTGATTACCCTCTAATCTCTGTCATCCACGCCATATGATTACAATCCTCTATGATTATCATGGCCGCAATCTGTCTTTCCATTGTCATGTTTATGACAAACTCTTTCCTCTCTGTATCAGATTTGAACTATATTGTCATGTGTGTCTATGTCCCACTCTTTTCATTATCCCTGACCTCTATATGCAAATTCCCTTTTCAGTGTTGGACTGTCTTTTTAGTGTTCCTTTATGTGACTGTCACTATGACAGTCTTAATGGCTGTCCTCTTAAACTGTGAACTGCCCCCTAGAGGACTGTCCTGAGACTTTTGGAATCTTCATTATAGCTGTTATCTTCTTGAAGCTTGATTGTGTATTTTTTTTTTGATGCACAAAGTCCATATGAAGCTCTTCAATTGACTTCAATGTTGCTCTTTCCAATTTCACATGCCATGCAACATCATATTCCTGCTATATTTCTTGTCAGCTGCCATTTGCTGCTCATTGTAACTATTAAACCCTCATCTTGTCATTTTCATCAGTATTTAACAATTAACAAGGTTACTGGACTGTGCATATTAGGGCTGGCGTTATGTTCACGATTGTTTGGTTTTCATAGACTGAGAAACAGGTAACTGCCCATATGTAGAAGGTTGTTGCTGTGGAACTGGTGCATGACCAAATGGGGTTTGTTGAACATGTTGCTGTGAAAAGGAGCAACATTGTCTGCATGATAGCCACTTACAACTGCTTCTTATTTCAATCCAGCCACAACGAGGTCTTCTTTTGTTAATTTATAGAACTTTATGATAGTGCAGCTCCCAGAAGACAAGGATCCCCCTGAAGGACAGCTGCAACAAGAGCTGCTGCCTGGCTACAATTCAATATGTGATCCTTTATACTAATTTCTGCTGGAAGCACTGCTCGCATTTCCTTTATTGGGGCTTCAAAAGCAGGAGTGACAAACACAAAGAAGAGCTCTTTATAAATTATCATTGGGGAATAGAAAGGAGATAAGATCAAGTGGACTGTAACTCCGATCAAGAACAAAACCACCCATAAAAAAGTTGTAACTTGTAGGTTTGTGATCTATTCATTCCTCATTCTTCATTGATTGAACACTAGAAAGCTCATGGACAGCTTTGCTGTCATGAGTTCTATATATTTCTGTCATCCTAAAACCATTATCATCCTTTTCTAACACTTGCATAGTGCTTTGAATACTTCAACAAATGTTAAATGTTTGACAATATGGAGGAATACCTGGCAAAAAATGAGAGAAAAAATGCACAGATCCAGCAACGTGGGTGAAATACATGCATACCTGGAGTTCTTTCAATGCGAGCAACCTGCCCATTGATCTCTGAAACTCTGCAATGTGTCACACGAGTTTTCCTCATACCTCCATGGAAGAAGTCTTCAATGCCAGTGAATAGAACAAAACCTGAACATTTCTCCTCGAGCTTCAACGTGGTTAATGCTTGACTTTTCCTAAAGGAGAATAAAAGTTTGGCGCCTAATAATAATATTTAGTCATTGCTAAAACTTTGACAAGGTAGTTAGGAAATTTTATATTAATGGTGATAAAAATATCAACAGAGACTATTAACATGTTAAGATTTTCTCAGCCTTTAAAATGTGTTCATCTTTTTCATCAACCATCCTTTCCCTTTTTGTAGTTCTTAAAGTAGATATGGCATTCCTCAAGTGCCCGTCTATGTTTCTTGAAAATTTTCTATGAGGCTTGCCCCATGATTAGAAATTATTATATTCCCATTCTATTGGTTTTATGACTTCATCGTGTTGCTTGTCTTATCCTCCTGATGTCCAAATAGGATCAAAACTTTTCTGACTCCTACAATTGCTCAGCTAGCTCAAAATTTTTTAAATGCTATTTTTTTATCAAAGTTAACAGTTTGGGTTTGGGTTTGGGTACACCAGTATATCAAATTTATTTTGGGGTTGGGTTGGTTTTGGATTTGTCTGTAAAAATGATGTTACAAGATTTCGCCGCTGAACTTCGGCGAGTCTTGGCGAGTCCCGAGGCGAGTGAGGCTTGGCGAGTCTTTGGGACTCGGATGCCGAGTACTCGCCAGACTCGCCGAGACTCGCGAGACTCGACTCGCCAGACTCGCCGAGTCCCGAGCCAAAGACTCGGCCATCACTTTGTGGGCGTGTGTGTCAAAAAAAACACATTTTAAAGTTTCAGAACTGCTTAATTAAATGGCTAAATCTCGACCTTGATGTTTTTTAAATATGTAATTAGTGTCTTTAATTTACAATTTTTTTAATTAAATGGTGCGCGCCATGAAGATTTGTGTGGTTTTGAAGGTCTTCATTTGGGCTTGGTGGCGGGGGCTCCGCCCCTCGACCCCGCCCTGTATCGCGACAGGGAGCGCGCCCAGGGCGCTGCCCCTCGACCCCGCTGGGGGCGCTGCCCCTTGACCCCGCTGGGGGCGTTGCCCCCAAACCCCCACAAGGGGCGCTGCCCCTTGACCCCGCTGGGGGCGCTGCCCCCAGACCCCCGCGAAGGGCACTACCCCTTGATCCTATTGGGGTGTTTCCCCCAAAGCCTCATCAAACTATAGGTCTAAGCATGTTATAGCCCAATGATGAATCATGATCGTTAAACCTACAAAATACATATCCCCTGTTGTAAATCTTTGCATCTTTTGCAGTCAAAGCCATAATCAAGGATTATCTTGTTCCATACATTAGACAACAAAGCATGCAGTCTTGAAGGCTACAATAAAAATTTAATAATAAATTCCTCACTTGAATATACACACCAATCATTGAGATGCAAGAAAATATCATGGCTGCATCATCATCTATGACCTATCTTAGACACTAGCGCATGACTTGTCGTGATGTTGGGATGAGTAATGCAAGCTCTTTTGAGCCATAGACTTATATTTTTAATTTTGATATTTGTTTTGATGCCATGGATTTCATATTCCATGAGTTTTGTATACATTTGACAATATTTATATATTTGAATGTGTTATTTCCTTCAGCTAAAATTTGCGTTTATACTTATGTGATCGATGTATGTTTGTGTATGAGATCATAGTAATTTCTATTTGATGATGTTATTGTGTCTTTAAGGTTTATTTATTAAAGGGTGCGTGAAACAAGTGTTAAATCCTTAAAAATCTCTGAATTTCTTGGGTTTTTCTATTTGCCGAGTCTTTGCCGAGTCTTTGCCGAGTCTGGGCGCCGAGTCCGAGTCCGAGTCAAAAATTGGCTTGCCGAGTCCGAGGCGAGTCCGAGTCTTGTAACTATGGTAAAATATATATAAAAACTAATAAATATACACATGTTCTAGCCAAATAGCAGAAATTAAGTTTAGATAGCTGCCAGTCATATAATAAACAATACAACAATAAAAAGTTTATATGATTTTATGGACTTCAATATTGAAAGCTGTATTCCCCGTTGTGTGGACACTTAAAAAGGTGCTAAAATAATGTGAAGCCAATAATAATTGCTTTTTACATAGAAATGCATTAGGTAATATACTTCAAGTCTTGCTGTAAAAAGACAAGCCATAAAACCTACGATAGGTGTATAAATCCCCAAGACTGAAAAAAATCGAAAAAGTTAAAGAGCAGCTTATGGACATAAAACAACAGCAGCACTAATAATAACACCACCACCACCACCAAAATGCCATCATGTTTATGCACATGCTGCCATGCTCATTGGCTTCTGGTGAATATTCTTTCTGTGAAACAGCACAGAACAATAATGTTCAACATCATGTATGGCACATCAATGGTTGGTCCACATGTGGGTGGGGTGGCTGCTCTGCTAAAAAATGCTCATCTGCACTGGAATCTTATGGCCATTAAGTGTTGCCCTCATCATCACGGTAGACCACCTCTATAAGAAAGGCCTACTAGTTCTTGATGATGGAAACAATTATGTGCTGACAAACAAATTTGCTGTAGATGATGGAAAAAATTGCCATTTTTTAGTTGTGTTCAAGGTGACCCTGCAAAACAGCTTGATTTAGGTCCATATGGCCGGACTGACCCTGCAGGGGATCTAGACTAGAACCTCAATTAGCTTTGAACCAGACCCAAATATGTGGGTTTCCATGAGGGAACTGATAACATAGATTTTTATACCTCCAAATTTTTTTATAGGATTTCAGTCTGCTTAAAGTTGAATTTACTTGTCTGTAATTTTGTGTTGAATGTCTGCTATCCCTCCATAACTTATTCAATGGGCATGTCAGTTAAGTCGAAGAAAATAGAAGATGACACTACCAGTCATAACTAAGAAGTGGATTGCTGTGTTGAAGGTATTATTGAGCAGATGCAAGTTTTTTCAATTTCTTGAGTAAAATAATGCTCAGTATTGTCCTTCGAAACTAAGTTGTCGGTCTTGGCATGAGGACGGGTATAGGTTTGGGTTTTGAGTATGCTGGTATGTTATCTTTCCCCTTGGATACATGAATAGGTGTGTGTGTGTGTGTGTGTGTGTGTGTGTGTATTAAAATTTTTAAAATTATAAAAATACTAATACTGATAATTGTTGATAAACAAAATATTTAAATACCTCATAATTTGCAAGAAAAAAAAAATACTCATAAATTCACAATATGATAATTCAATGATTTGTCAAATGTTAAACAAAATGAAAATTAAAATCCATATGTAATAATTTTCATATTGCTTTTTATTTAGAGCATCAAAGTCGACATCTAGTTCAATTTCATTTGAACCACAATTAGCGGTAGCACCTTTACTACTAGCCTTGTTATGTGCAAAAGTTGTCTCATCTATAGAGACTTTGGCAAGCTGTGCAACTATAGCGTCTAAGTTGGCACACTTAGAAGTTAGATTCTAGTTCCTTGTCAACTGTCATTGTAATTGGGTCTCTAATGTGACAAGAGGTGCAAGTTGGAGTGTACAAAGACTAGATTCTTAACTTCTCTTGCATCCAATTGGTTGTGCTTAATCGAGTGGATAAAAGAGTATGTATTCCAATTCTGCTCAATTGAAGAACTCACAACCTGTTGAATTTGCATACAACATTTACAATTACAAATTACAAATTATAATTTTATAATACATAGTAGCAAATGAAAAATAAGGAAGCAAAAAGATAAAAAGATGCATGCTTGGGAGGATTTTATTACAAGAGGTTGCAAGTTAATAGTCTTGTCCATGTATGTAACACCCTACATGAGTATTTTTTTTGTACTTGTTTCGAAAAGCACTAATATCATGATTCTTTGAAGATATGAAGTGGCCAAACTCACTCAAGACAACACTTTGTATATTTACATCTGTAAATATTTTTCTGAATGTAGTTTTGTAGTCAACAACAACCTTCTCATTCCTATTTGACAAAGCAAATATCTTTGAGCCATAATTTTTTGGAGACAAAGCAAATGCTAGGAGATTCAAGGGTGTGGTCATTTAGTTCCAGTAGTCAACAATGATGTTTCACACCCTTTTGAAAAATGTTTCTGTGCGGTCATGATCCTTGGCTTTATTATGGTCCATATTTTTCAACTATTTAATCTATGCCATCATAAATTTCACCTAAACATAGCTGATTTGTGTCAGCATGCCCAATCATGCTGATGATGAGCTTAGTGAAATTCAAAACATATTCCATATGAGCTCACAACTCATCATTTAGGGTCAATGCTTTGATGTTTTGGGCTCTCTTTGTATTTGATTATCTCCATATATTTCAAAGAGTGCCCGATAACTATAACACTCAATGCTTCTTGCACCTTCACAGATTGTCTTAAGATGATTGTGTGTGATGCAAATCAAGTTTTGACAACCTAATATGGTGTAAAAAATAAAACAAATTAACATATTAAAAGGGAGATAGCATGTCGCATATCAAAAATTAAAAATAAAAGATAAATTATCTTCAACAACTCTAAGTTGGAGAAGTACTTGAAGATGGCTTGTGACATATGTTGATTATTCACAAAGATTTGAATCTCCTTAGCCTTTGTGTAGATTTTTTCGACCCACTTGATCACTGTGCCAATCTTTTACATTATTAATTGAGTGGACAACATATGGTGTCCAAAAAATATGCCCATATGTACCCTCAACTATTTAACTAGTTGCCCTACAATTTTTAGCACTTGTTATGATTTGGACAACATTTTTGGAGCTCACTATCTTAATGGATTGTACGAGGATATTGGCAATGAAATTTGTATGTCATTTGCCTCTCACAATCTACTACCTTCAAAAACATTGTCCCTATAGGGGACATTATAATAACATTGATTAGTGGTCTATTTTTGCAATCTTTCCATCCATTTGAAATGATGGACACATGTTTCAGGCCATGTATTCTTGATTGCTCTCAATGATGCCTCTATGGAAGTTCTCCTTGGTCAATAAGGGGTGCACACCTTTTCTTAGTGAGGATTAATGTAATCAATAGGTGCATTGGCAATTGTCATCTTCATATCTTGCTAATATGGTGATCTAATAAGGTTAGAAGGAAGCCCAATGGCAGAAATGCAATGAGTAATGCTCTCATATGCAACCTCATTCTTGAAGGCCTTTTCCAATGGGCTTCATTTATGCAATAGGTACGTATGCCTGAAGTGATCCTCATAAGACACATACCAGCAAATGTTCGAAGCTGTCAGCTTGTTCAAGCCCGCAGACAGCAGCTGCAGCTTTCCCTTGGATTTCAGTTAACTTAGAGTTCAATAAATGAGATAGTACAGGTGCACTGCTTTGGCCTGCAACAATATAGACATTTTTTTAATCTTTTTGCATCAAAGATAATAAAGAATCCAAAGCCTTTTGTTTGAACTCTATTTTTTTGAATTGTATTAGCCCTAGAAGTTCTCTGTTAGTGCAGCATGTTGCTGATTCTTTCATAACTTCACTATTCATTAAAGATTTGCAGTCTTGAATGTGCTGGTTTAGTTTTATGGCTACATCCAGATTGCTTCATATTTGTAGCTTTCCAATGCTGAGCTCTACGAAACAAGGTCCTGTGTTTAATTTAGTGTATTTAAAATGGCTTTCAGAACCTCTGCATATACTGCAATTAGAACACAATCTATGAGATTTGTAATGCGTAAATTGGTCTATAAGAAGCTGCAATTTATTTTTTGATTATATTCCACTTTTCTCTAAAGGTTTTAACCAAAACAATTTCTGCTCTAACAATCAATACAAGATGATGAAACTTTTGCGAACAATTATCTTTAAAGGTTATTTTTGTCTTCACTGTCAGGTTCTGCCATTTTTCTCATTAACTAATGTAGAAATGAAATTGATTTCTGTGATTAGAGACTTGGATTAGTTAGATTGGCACACTATTATTTACAGGAATTTCCTTTGTCAAGAAAATAGAGTAAGGCAACATTTCTCAACAAAAATGATCCAGTTTCATGAATAAATCAGTGAAGATGGGTTAAGAATGTTTATTACCGAAACTTGAGTTCATTTTTAGAAACCAAAGCAGTTAGTAATTTGTGAAAATAAATAAATAAATAAATCAAATTTAGAAGTATTCCTACAGTTTCAAACCAGTGTGAAAATCTCGTTGAGCTTCAATTGCAACGATGTTAGCTTTAGGCAAACATTTCTCAACAAAGATGATCCAGTTTCATGAATTAATTGGTGAAGATGGGTTAAGAATGTTTATTACCAAAACTTGAGTTCATTTTTTCAACCTCTATCTAAGCAGTTAGTAATCTGTGAAAATAAATAAATAAATAAATAAATAAATAAGTAAATAAATAAATCAAATTTAAAAGTATTCCTACGGTTTCAAACCAGTGTGAAAATCTTGTTGAGCTTCAATTGCAACGATGATAGCTTTCTATCTTATATGCTAGACTAGCTATAGATGTTTATACATCTGTTCAAATGACAGTTTTTTATTTTGTTCTACCAAGAGTCTCTGTTATCTATAATCTAGAGTTCATCTTTGATTTTATTGTGATGGAATGTATTGTTGAACAGCACAAACTTTCTCTCAGCTTTGAGTGGGTTAGAAGATTGAGATGCATTAATTTTAGAATCTCTAAAAGATTTTTGTAGCTTTGCAATGATGAAAATAAGGGGTAGAGTCTAGAGAAGCCATTTCAGCTGGAGTAATTTCTTCAAGTACTCTATCAACATAGATAATGCTTATTGGACGTTTATATTTGGCAATGGCATAATGTCGTTTCCTCCTTTATGTACCCTTTTGTATTGGGGATGCTGCTTAAATAGAGACAATTGCCATTTGTGGTGGTTATGGGATTATGGAATGAGGTGTGAACTCTTATCTCAATTGACTGTTTGGGTAATAAATAGACCACAAAATTCATGAATAACTTCAAGTTGCCAAAGCAATTTTACACCATAGAACTGCTGTAATTTGTGAATGGACCAGTCTTTGATTATATTAAGAAATTCTTCATATGAAGGTCCCTGTTTGGCTGAGATTGTTACCTGTCCTACAGCAATGAGCAAGCTTGTCACTCGTTGTCTACTCTATTGTCCATCATTGGGATATATTCTGTCCAACTAGTTGGAATCTATTTTTGTTCTCAAAGCAATAATATAACCTCGTGCATAGTTCTTAGGGCTAACTCCAAGACTTTAACTGAAAGGTCTTGATCTTTTATTGTTATGAATGGACAAAGGGGTCAATTGCTATTTCAAGTTATGTAGTCTTTTCCTGTAGAGTTATAGTCTGAGGATGCATGTATTCTTTTTATATAGGGTATGCTCATCAAATTCTCTCCCTCTTGAACACTGTTTCTGGTTGCTGAGCATGTTGGACATTAGGAAGTCAGAAAGTTCTCTCTCTTCTCTGCCATTGCCTTGTCAATCATAACTTAAATTGTGGTTGCAGATATAAGAGGAAGGATTCTCTTCAGTTATAGTCCTCTATAGTGCTTAGGTTTTATGCATAATGGACTTTCATATTGTTAGTTTATAAATTCCAATGAAGCATCTCAATGAAAGCGGCTAGTTTATGCATTGGCTTATGGTATCATGCAATACACCATGCCCTAACAGTAGATATAAGCATCTCAACAAGCATTTAGGCATTGATATGAGTGATGTCAACGTGAACCTTCCAGAAATTGCGGGTTTAGAGGCTCAGATTGTTTTCCAAGTGAAAATGTCCTGATTGCCAGATTGAAGTTGCAATGGGAAAAAATGCATAGCTATTGGAGGAGTCATGTTTTACTCTCCTTGCTAAATATTTTAGTAGCCCCATTTCAAACTGTTGAATTTTCACTGGATCAAAAGGTGCAATTTACTGGGTTCAATGTTACCACAGCATGTTATTCACATGTTTGAACTTTAAATGCATCACACAGTATACAAGATAGGTCCTGTGGAGATTAAAGGATAAGTTATCTTTAAGTTTCTAATTGCAAAATGAAGCTCTTGACTGAAGATTGCCTTAAAAGGTGTTTCTTAATTTATGATGTAGATTTTTATAATTTGATCAATGCAATAAGATTCAAAGGCATTGGTTGAATGAATATAAGGTAACGGACGCCTCTGATTTTTTTTCTGGAATCAATGATTCAAAATATTTAATGATGCTACTTCTGAACTAATTATCTGGTTTAGTCTCTTCAACTCTTCGTCAGCTAAACATCCTTGTGCTCTACATTTCTTACCTGCAAAAATGCAGCCATAGATTTACAAATTAAATTTCCTTTGCAAAACTAAAAATTTCAAAATCCGTTATATTTTATGGTGAATGCACGAGGTAGGTTTTCTTGAGGGTGTACATTTGAAAGGCACGGGCTATGATTTTAGAATGAAGAGTTGTGGAGAGTGAGGAAGGGAAAGGGGGGCTTTCAAATCCTTCACCCATGTTATTGGTTTGCTGTTGGTCCTCCCGGTCCCTGTTTGGGGTCCGGGTTTGGTCTCTGTGGGTTCGGATAAGGTCTGGCCCTGTCAAACCTAGGCGGATGACCCAAGGAAAATTTGGGTGTTTTTCAACATTTTTTTTAGTTTTTTTTAACTTAGAAAAACCCAATATGCCCCTTAACCCTAAAACGATCTCTGCCATGGAGGTTTGTTTGGATTTGAAGGTTTTAATTTGGGTTTTATTGTGAATGCAAAGTGATGTACGCCATGAAGGTTTGTGTGGTTTTGGAGGTCTTATTTTAGGCTTGGTGGCACTGCGCCCAAACCCCCACGAGGGGTGTTGCCCCTAGACCCCACTGGGGGCGTTGCCCTGTAACCCCTGCAAGGGGCGTTACCCCCGTTGGGGGCATTGTCCTCAAACTCCCATTGAATTCATTTGATTTGCCATGTACTCTCCAAGTCCAAGTTTGCCTACAAGTCTTCATCTATAATATCGTCATCCAATTGGACAATCTTCCTTGATGGTTACCTACAAGGAGAAATGCAGTAATGTAGATAATTTTAATATATAATATATATCATGACATTTGAGTTTGACTAATTGACATTCTAATGTTTTTTATTTTTATGGTGGTTTTGTTTATTATACAATAAATGATGCTATGTGTGGTATTTTGAACTTAATTACCGTTGTAAATATGTACATTTTTTGGTTTTTATATGTTTTTGTATGGACGAACCCAAAACAAACCCAACCTCCAAAAAAGTTTTTGTCCGAACCATCGAACCCGAACCCGAACTGGTAACTTAGTCCTTCACATATCGGAATGAAAATGTAAAGGTTTCAATGTATAATTTCCAAGTGCAAATTTTGGTATGAAGAAATTCACCAAAGGTTTTGTAAATTTTTTAACATCCTCTGTATTTTAGGTGGTTATTTTTGAAGGTGAAGATTTTCGCGGACATTTACCTTCCATACTTGGATATTATCAAATTTATTAAGCAATTCATGCAATATTGATATTGCTTTCTCTCGAATTCAGAGACGCCTCTGACTAGAAAAGTTCTGCCACAAAATTTATCGGTAGCTTCTCTATATTGATGAAGGGTCTTTTAGAATCTTAGATGATAATCAGTCAGTCAGTACATAATGGTATGTACATGATTATAATTTAGCCGATAGTATATATAGTGTGGTGCGCTTCATGAATTTGTCTCCAAGGGAAGTTATCTCATGCCGGGTTTTCTTCGCCCGTAAAACCTACTTCAGGACATTTCGGCGCGCCGGAAGCGTCAGCGCGCCCCAGGGTTAAACGAATGTTTGTAACATTCAATTTTTACTGTTGGCGCATCTCTATGTTTTCACCGATCCACCTCATGCTGCCTGGCGCTGCTACAGAGGTGCTTGGTGCCTGCGTCAGAGCTGCTTCATCATGGCGAATGTTTGGTATTAAATTCCTTCAGCCTTACGTACCATTTACTGTGAATAGATTGAGGCCCATCTAGGGTTTCAGGTGATTCAGCATGGAGGGAAAAAAATTGAATTCGAGATGAATCACAGCACAATCCCTAACTTAAACCCTAACATCTCTCATTCTCGATTATTTGGTTCTTCACTCGCTATATTTTCAAACTGCTCCTCATAATTGAAGCGCGGCATCTTGACACAGAAGTTAAGAGTAATCATAGCGAGAGAATATATATTTCCAATCTCCCCATGGCGTTTTTCACTCCCACCGCGGCTGCGTGCAGCGTAACATCTATTCTTTTCTCTTTACCCTTGTTTTGGCCCGATGGGCTATATATACAAGTGTCGACTTTTCGGTAGGATAGTTGTCTCAAGGAAGAACATCTCACTACGCGGAATGTTGTCTCCGCGCTTTGATCTCTGGAACTTTTGCCTCGAGCGGTAGGCTGCTGAAGTTGAATTTTCCCCTCCATAAACTCCGTAATCTTTGACGTTTTCACCTAATTTTTGTACCTGGCGTCGATATACCTACCTCCACCGTCAGCTCAAACTATCATTTTCTTAACTTTTAGCGATGGGTAGCTTTGATCCATAGCCAATATTTTTAGGAATAACAAAATACAAATCTTGGTATGCTTATACAGCGTTTCACGGTTAATCAGCATTTGGCGGCAGAGGAATTTATTAGAGAATCTCGAGTCGACTACTCGAGAGAAGGTAAGCATTTTTGCTATTTTAGCATTCGTAGAGTTTCGTAATTCCGTTACACGATAAAAAAAAAATTCCTCTTTCATTTCGTTCCAAATAGGAGTTGGGTTTTTCAGTACTGCGAAAACTGTTTTGGGTATCAATAGCTTCTATTAATCCCAACTCAGTGTGTGTTGGCGGTATGAGAAAAAAGTGATGATGCCCATGGTGTACAGATGAAGCAATAGATATCCAAAAACACACAGAACAAGACAATGTACAAGCCTATATAACATTACACCACCATTTTTTCTATCAAACATATCCTTAAAAATGGCAACTTCTCTCCATCACATTGCAAGGGAAACTGCAGACGTGCAGCCCCTTGCTAAATTTTACGAGGAGGTATTTTAACACATTTATGATTATTCTGTTTAAATGATTATGAGTTGTAGTGGAAGTTTGATTAGTTGAACTGTAGGAATCAGGGTTTCTGGGTATATGTTTTTTTTGATTGATTGCAGGTTTGGGGTTTCACCGAATTGATACTCCCGATTTCGTAGAGAAGTTGTATGGCTTTCTCTTCAGTCTGTTGTTTCGCTGCATATCATGAAAGGGATCAAAATGCAAATCTTCCGGAAACTCCCTTCAATACACAAGCTGATACCAAGCATGCACTTTTAATTTGCATTTTCTTTCCATTAATTTGGTAAATCTTGTTGAATTTCTCAATGAATCTTTGTAACAACCTTCCTAGACTACAGTTTAAAATTTTCAACTGATAACTAACTTTCAGCTGAACTGCAGCTAAATTGTTTTCGAAACAAGGGTTACCAATTGATCCAACTAACTCAAACTTGCAAATATCTTTTTAATTTTTAGTTTCAGTTTCAGTTCACATGAATCGTTCAACAGTTTTCCGCCAACTGTTCATGGCAGATCAATAACTAAATAACTGCCCAACTAGGGTTTCATTTGCAGCAAGACGGAAAAGAGAATTCAATTCAGATGTCATTACATTATATACTTCATCAACTAACTTTTAATTTCATTTTCAGCTGAAAAGAAACTATTAACTATAAACATCTAACAGGAAATTGCAGAAGAATAATAATTACTTTTCTTTGCTCCCAGAAGATAACGAATAATTACTACAGCTATGAAACAATGTAACAGCTGAATAAATTCAAGTAACTATCTCCCTAAGTATCTGAGAATCTTACTATGTTCATTAACATAAAGAATAGCATTCATGGCATAGATGAAATAGAAGTTCAATTACTATTGCATGTACCTGGATCTACGAGAGAGGAAGAATTCCTTTTGACATCATCTCCATACTATCATACTTGGAAATCTTTATCGAGGGAAAGAGAATTATCATCAGGGGCTTTACCGCCCAACCAAGACCTACTGGTCTCCCGAGTTTCTTCAACTGAAGAACCCGCCCTTCACGAGGGTAATCAACATGGATCAATTTATCATCTTGCCTCTGAGCCTGGTGTCAAGGACCTATACCTCCTGATCAACCTTACTAAGGGTTCCTCCCAACTAGAAAGGCCACTCCGATCAGTGATATATCTGGAACTTGATAGCTGACAGATGCAGATTCTAGCATCGTACCTTGGCCAAGGATTTTAATATTTTCTGGCACTCCTGTGCCGATGTCTCTGGCACTACTGTGCCGACATCTTTAGCAGTAATGTGTCGTCAGCACTCTCACCTTTGCTCGGCATGACAAGTCTCCAATCAAGTTTAAATCTTACCGTATCTGGTTCCGTTATCGCTAAGTCTTAACATTAAGGTCTAACATTACCAGAACTAGGTTCGAATTCACATCTTGTTTAAGGATTATGCTGTTATCCTTTCTAGAAAAAGTAGAACTCAATTCATAACTTATTCCATCTGAATATCTATAGGCTACTATTCTCCAATTTATGATAAGAGATTAAAGAGTCTTTTTCGACAATATGAATTCAATGTTTTATATTACAGTGCCATGAATTCAGATCTTCCCTCATGAACCGAGGTATTTAATATTGAGCAAAGAAGGTTAATTCACATCCTTTAGACCCTTTGGTTTTTCTTAACACCTAATGTGGAAGGAAGAGACCTGTCCTTCAAGAAGGTTCATCAGGTTAATGGTCTCACATTGCAAGGAAGAACATGATTCTATTTCGGAATTTAATATTTTTATTTCTTTAATTTATGATATCTCGAATTTCCAAGATTTCCTCTTGCAGCAAGAATTTCCAATTGGCATAACTCATTCAAGTTTATGGAGATGAGAAGAAGTTTTAAAACCCAACTTATCTTTCGGAATTTGTAAGCAAATTCTCTCTTGTTTCAAGGTAGAAACATTTTAACTTTCCTAGGCTCAAGTTAATCCCATTCATGGTCTATTTCTCCATGACTAGTTATAACCATTTC
This sequence comes from Sequoia sempervirens, assembly GCA_007258455.2. NCBI lineage: Eukaryota > Viridiplantae > Streptophyta > Pinopsida > Cupressales > Cupressaceae > Sequoia > Sequoia sempervirens. Next base: position 11,032 of record VDFB02183335.1, on the reverse strand, counting down.
TCTCTTAATTCGAGGTTAGTTCTTATCCAAAGAATCACATCACAATAGCTTGGTATCAGTTTCATAACTTACTTATGATTATGCGAGAATCTTTATAGAAAGAGAGAGAGACAGAAAGAGGCTAGTACCATAAAGGATCCTTCCAAAGCTAAAACATTCAAGAGCCAGATAAAGATCTCGGAAAGGAAAAAGGGTAAAGATACCGCTCCAGCTCAATGAAAAATAATGTCAACCTAGCCTTGGTCTGAAGGTTACCAAATAAAAGACAATGGTTCAGACTATCGGTTTAGATACAGTACGGTAATAGTAAGAGGAATTTTGAATGCCAACGTTTGATACAAAACTGATTCTATACAGAATCTTCTATTGAACATATACCCGGAAGGTAGTAAGGACCCGAATTAAGTTTACTTCAAAAGATGAGAAGTCTAAATGAAATTTCATTTAACACACAAGAGTCACAAAAAATACTTATGAATATTCGATGCCTAATTTTAACAAAGCGAGGTCTCTTTACATGCCTGAATTTGAAGCTCTATAAATTTGAAAGAGATCCCGATTCTTCTCCTCTGTGCTCGGGTCAAACAACGATGCGCCTGAAGCCTTTCCGACCAAAGAAAAATTTGAAGACGGCTTACTCAGTTACCAGGAAACAACACTAAAATCTAAAGCTTGAAATAATCGTCCAGGCTCTTCCACGCTAAGCTCCCGAGGAACAATCTTGGATAGCCCCTGGTAAAGTCGTTGACGGGAAAGGAAAAGATACGGGATTGGAAAAGGAAAGGTTATCAATGGAAGCAGATGGAAATGGGTTTTTCCAAGTTAATAGAAATGAAATGAGTGTTTCCCTGCTACGTCTGAGGAGAATTCAGTAAAGAAGCAAGTTAAGCCCTCCAAAATGCCCGAGCCAACAATGGTTGCATATCAATCGCCCAAAAAAAAAAACCCCTTGCCAATGCCACTGGACCGGTATATAATTTCTGAATCCTCCTGAGACCTTCAAATCCTAGATTCAAACGCCTCGGCGCCTTCTTGGCTTCCTTCTCGACCGTTTCCACAAGAGGCTCGAAGGGAAGATGACAGAAAAGCACCGCCAATGATCTCCACTTTCTAATTTCTTTTTTTTATTTTTATTTTTAAACCTTCTTCATTTTCATATTTTAAATGATGGCATTAGAATTTTATCCTTATTATTAATTAATATGATTTAGCCATTGCAAATAATAATAATATACTTTTATACATATCAAGAATTATTCTTCTCGACTCACAAGAGAATATTATTATTATTTGATATTATATTTATATCAATCATTTTAATTTAATATTTATAGACCTTTTGAAACCTCCTTAATAGGTGATTATTGACATGTATATTTAAATTGACTTGCTTAATCGATATATATATATATATATATATATTTACTTATGGCCAAGGTATTGATGTCGATGTAACTGTCTTGCTCCGACTCTAGGTTTGATGCTAAATTGATCCATCATTAACCACGTCCTCTCCCTGATGATATTTCCCTTTTCCTCGCGGCGTCAGCAATCCTGCATCCACTGGCAAGGATTATGGATTAGATCGTTCTCCATGGCTTAATAATATGCATTGAAATTTGATCTCATGATCTCATTCCACTTCTCATGAACAACAAATTCAACGACAATAAATAAATAAAAAGTTCGTTAACATTACAGTTACAATAAAATAACAACTTTTCATTCCCAATGTCATAATCACATGAAAGTAGTTATTTGCAACTAACATTGCATTTGAAAGACATAACCAAACATATAATCTCAATGTAAGGGTTGTGACATACTCCTCCCCTTAAGAATCATCGTCCTCGATGATTGTTTATTCAAAGTCTTCAAATAAAACATAACATAAATATAATGTTCTCAATTGCTCTTCAATAGATAAGGAAATTCTTTAAGGATTTCTTCATAATCCTTCTCGGTGGTGTTTATTTAGCTTTTCTATTTGTTAATAGCTTTCACCAATCTTTTCTGATTAGTTTGATTTGTTTTCCATTTCATATAACATTTCAGGTCTAATGATAATCCTGCCTTCTAGCTTACCCAACTTACAAGAATTTGACTTCTTTTATGTCTAATGAATCATCTTGATAACAAAATTATAAAAGTGGTTATAACAACACCATAAGGATGAATACTCTTCCTGAGTATAGCAGCCAATTACTTTTAACACAGATTGACCAAGAGATTTTCACCAAAGGTTAACATCAACTTTCACTTTTCTAGCTGAAAGATTTTCATCAAGCACCAATTTCATTTATCTAATGCATCGTTAAAATAGACTATTAAACAACTACAAAAGAAAAGATCAGAATTTATTTCCAATCTAGTTGTCCTCCAAGACTCGGCTTGCCATTAAAGAGGGATGTCCCATTAGTTGCCATCTGAGCTCTGGTGTGTACCCCACTTAACCAGCTCTGTCGCACTCCTAAGGATATCCTCCTACTAAGTACGACAACTTTGGTTGGTTGAGTATCTCACCACCCTGCTCGACTTGGAGAGGCTAATCACTTGGGCTTACTGGACTACCTGTCCACCCACATACCATAACACAAGGTTTCCTCCTTTGTAAAGTCAAACATTTCTTAAAATTTACTTCCTTATTGATTCCATCAAAGGCCCATCCAAGACATGATATAGATGTACATTTCGTCAAACATAGAGAACAACCAAACTATTCGTGGGTAACCCCCACAATACTTAGCTTTATATCAATTTATAAACAGTCTTAATTTCAACAATAACCAAAAGAATGAAGTTATTCTCGACACTTAGTCCAATTTCGACCAACTGGTCCTAAGATGACAATCTTCAAATTTCGATTGTTAAACCATTTCGAATTTAAATAAAACAACATTCCTTGCCAATATTATTATTATTATTTTTAACCAAACTCCAAAGAAGTGCCATAATCTAGAAGAACATTCCTTATGCACTACGTGACTTGACTAAGTTACTAACAAGGAGGTAGATTGTTGCACTGCTATCAACCCTTCCAAAAACTTACAATAGGTTGGATACTATGTTACCGACGCATCAAACAATAAGTTTCCCCAAACTTTCATTCTTACTTATGCTTAATTACAGCAATTGGTTTTCTCATGAATTCCAGTGAACAGGTATTCCCTGGTTCTATACCATCTTCTTGCATTCCATCCCAATAGATCACTGCTTGAGGAACAATAATGTCATCACTATCAACCGGTGTAAGAATAAGCATGAAAAGCTTTCCCAATTAAGAATGAGCTTTGTATAACTATCTAACCAAAGTATTGTGCAGTGAAACATATGAGGAAACTAATGTATTATATTCATATCCAAGGTATGTGTGTTCCTGTTCATAACATGTGTTGCAAATACCTGTTTAATGATCATTGGTGGCTTAACCAAACTAAGAAACCAATCAAATATCATTCGTATCAAGTTTCTGCCGATTAAAGAATACCATATACCTGTGGCTTTGTATGCCCTTTTGTTGCCAAGAAGATCTGTATTAACCTTGTAGAAGACAAGCTTTGTGTCAGGTTTTGAACTGCAGCACTCTCATTCTTATTGACTCATAACAATGATCTTCTATCTCTTTTCATGTAGATAACAATAACTAAGCATGTCTGAGTTGTGAATTTTATCAGAATCACATATAAACTTGGTGTATCAACAAAAATGTTTTATGAATTTACACATTCACACAAGTTGTCTGCTTAACCGTTCCATCACCACTGTACCAAATTCATGAACTGAATTTTGAACAGTAAACCTATGTGACAAGAGGTCAATGAGGTTTTTGAACAATAACTCTGACCATTTACTTTGCACCTTCAAGAAATAACTTGGCAGATACTCACCGACACCTTATTCATGTCGTTGTTGTCTACATTAACTCCATTCACAAGGAAATGTCTCTGTAGTGCCAATTATAGGAACCTGTCCAAGAGTTCTACTAGTGATGCTTATCCAAGATTTGTATGTATATATCTGCACCATAAAATTTACTGCAGCTAGCCTAAACATGTTCACTGCTGAGAGGATGAACCAATTTCACTGAAGTTCTTGACAAAATAAGTATATGAAATAACTATAATGCACCATATAAGCCAATACTTCATGAGGTACCATAAAAATCAAAGTTCTTTCTTGTTGATTGCCATGTAAATATGTTTTGAGACCTAATCAAAAGGTTCATACGTAATTCATTAAGGAACATAGTGAATGCTCTATTTGTCATATAGTCAATATTCTTCTAACAAGTATTTATCATTCCAGTAACATTGCAGACCATGCATGTAGCTAACAAACTTGTCACCTTAAGTTATCCATTATCTTGTCATATTATATCTGCATTTCATGCTGCTCATGACAACTTCCTATCATAACAAAACAAATCCTACAGCTCCTGATTCATCGATCTGATGAAGAACCAAAAGTGATATCCTCAACAACTTAATTTGTGATCTTACAATATTATCAATATGAGGTAACTCCTCTTCCATGAAGTAATTAAACATCCATTCAGTTACTGACTCATTCTTCTACTCTCCACAAAGGAGTTAAAAGATAAAACTAACTTGCTTCCCCTTTTCTCAAGTTATCTTTCATGTAACAACATGTTGTCCTTGACTATTGCTTTTCTTATCATCTTGATCCTTTAATTCCACTTGGCTCTTTCCGAACCATCTAGAAGTTAGACCAGATTTCATCTTATCTTGATATAATTTCAAGGATTTCCGATGCTCAAATGCCCCTGCACTTGGTTGATTGCTTCTGGGTCTTTCCAATCCTTTAGCCCACAAGTTCAAATTAAGCTATTATTTAAGTTTTGATCACAATCTCGGTACCCTAGGCATACCTTGCCTTAACTTAGAATAATTTCATAATTACTTGATAACTCAAATTATTTCTAAGAGCATTTAATGGTTACAAGAAAAATTGTTTACAAAAATTATTATCTCTTCCTGAGACAGATTCAATTCCAATGGTTACAAAAAGGCTATCACTCGCTATGATAGGCTCAGTACAAGATTTGTTTATAGGATTGGCTATCACTTCCTGTGATAGACTCAATCACGTAATTGTTTACAGTAACTATCACTTCCTGTGATAGATCCAATACAAAAATGTTTCAACAATAACTATCACTTCCTGTGATAGATTTTTAATGCAATTAACTACCACTCACTGTGATAGATTCAAAGCAAAGGTTTACAAGGTTCACAAGGTCGATTTCAATTTTCTGAGTTGCATGATGAGCCCCGAGGTTCAGTGTCGAACCTGGTAGCTCTGATACCATATGTAATAGCCTTCCCAGACTACAGTTTAAAATTTTCAACTGATAACTAACTTTCAGCTGAACTGCAGCTAAATTGTTTTCGAAACAAGGGTTTCCAATTGATCCAACTAACTCAAACTTGCAAATATCTTTTTAATTTTTAGTTTCAGTTTCAGTTCACATGAATCGTTCAACAGTTTTCCGCCAACTGTTCATGGCAGATCAATAACTAAATAACTGCCCAACTAGGGTTTCATTTGCAGCAAGACAGAAAAGAGAATTCAATTCAGATGTCATTACATTATATACTTCATCAACTAACTTTTAATTTCATTTTCAGCTGAAAAGAAACTATTAACTATAAACATCTAACAGGAAATTGCAGAAGAATAATAATTACTTTTCTTTGCTCCCAGAAGATAACGAATAATTACTACAGCTATGAAACAATGTAACAGCTGAATAAATTCAAGTAACTATCTCCCTAAGTATCTGAGAATCTTACTATGTTCATTAACATAAAGAATAGCATTCATGGCATAGATGAAATAGAAGTTCAATTACCATTGCATGTACCTGGATTTATGAGAGAGGAAGAATTCCTTTTGACATCATCTCCATACTATCATACTTGGAAATCTTTATCGAGGGAAAGAGAATTATCATCAGGGGCTTTACCGCCCAACCAAGACCTACTGGTCTCCCGAGTTTCTTCAACTGAAGAACCCGCCCTTCACGAGGGTAATCAACATGGATCAATTTATCATCTTGCCTCTGAGCCTGGTGTCAAGGACCTATACCTCCTGATCAACCTTACTAAGGGTTCCTCCCAACTAGAAAGGCCACTCCGATCAGTGATATATCTGGAACTTGATAGCTGACAGATGCAGATTCTAGCATCGTACCTTGGCCAAGGATTTTAATATTTTCTGGCACTCCTGTGCCGATGTCTCTGGCACTACTGTGCCGACATCTTTAGCAGTAATGTGTCGTCAGCACTCTCACCTTTGCTCGGCATGACAAGTCTCCAATCAAGTTTAAATCTTACCGTATCTGGTTCCGTTATCGCTAAGTCTTAACATTAAGGTCTAACATTACCAGAACTAGGTTCGAATTCACATCTTGTTTAAGGATTATGCTGTTATCCTTTCTAGAAAAAGTAGAACTCAATTCATAACTTATTCCATCTGAATATCTATAGGCTACTATTCTCCAATTTATGATAAGAGATTAAAGAGTCTTTTTCGACAATATGAATTCAATGTTTTATATTACAGTGCCATGAATTCAGATCTTCCCTCATGAACCGAGGTATTTAATATTGAGCAAAGAAGGTTAATTCACATCCTTTAGACCCTTTGGTTTTTCTTAACACCTAATGTGGAAGGAAGAGACCTGTCCTTCAAGAAGGTTCATCAGGTTAATGGTCTCACATTGCAAGGAAGAACATGATTCTATTTCGGAATTTAATATTTTTATTTCTTTAATTTATGATATCTCGAATTTCCAAGATTTCCTCTTGCAGCAAGAATTTCCAATTGGCATAACTCATTCAAGTTTATGGAGATGAGAAGAAGTTTTAAAACCCAACTTATCTTTCGGAATTTGTAAGCAAATTCTCTCTTGTTTCAAGGTAGAAACATTTTAACTTTCCTAGGCTCAAGTTAATCCCATTCATGGTCTATTTCTCCATGACTAGTTATAACCATTTCTCTCTTAATTCGAGGTTAGTTCGTATCCAAAGAATCACATCACAATAGCTTGGTATCAGTTCATAACTTACTTATGATTATGCGAGAATCTTTATAGAAAGAGAGAGAGACAGAAAGAGGCTAGTACCATAAAGGATCCTTCCAAAGCTAAAACATTCAAGAGACAGATAAAGATCTCGGAAAGGAAAAAGGGTAAAGATACCGCTCCAGCTCAATGAAAAATAATGTCAACCTAGCCTTGGTCTAAAGGTTACCAAAAAAAAAAACAATGGTTCAGACTATCGGTTTAGATATAGTACGGTAATAGTAAGAGGAATTTTGATTGCCAACGTTTGATACAAAACTGATTCTATACAGAATCTTCTATTGAACATATACCCGGAAGGTAGTAAGGACCCGAATTAAGTTTACTTCAAAAGATGAGAAGTCTAAATGAAATTTCATTTAACACACAAGAGTCACAAAAAATACTTATGAATATTCGATGCCTAATTTTAACAAAGCGAGGTCTCTTTACATGCCTGAATTTGAAGCTCTATAAATTTGAAAGAGATCCCGATTCTTCTCCTCTGTGCTCGGGTCAAACAACGATGCGCCTGAAGCCTTTCCGACCAAAGAAAAATTTGAAGACGGCTTACTCAGTTACCAGGAAACAACACTAAAATCTAAAGCTTGAAATAATCGTCCAGGCTCTTCCACGCTAAGCTCCCGAGGAACAATCTTGGATAGCCCCTGGTAAAGTCGTTGACGGGAAAGGAAAAGATACGGGATTGGAAAAGGAAAGGTTATCAATGGAAGCAGATGGAAATGGGTTTTTCCAAGTTAATAGAAATGAAATGAGTGTTTCCCTGCTACGTCTGAGGAGAATTCAGTAAAGAAGCAAGTTAAGCCCTCCAAAATGCCCGAGCCAACAATGGTTGCATATCAATCGCCCAAAAAAAAAAACCCCTTGCCAATGCCACTGGACCGGTATATAATTTCTGAATCCTCCTGAGACCTTCAAATCCTAGATTCAAACGCCTCGGCGCCTTCTTGGCTTCCTTCTCGACCGTTTCCACAAGAGGCTCGAAGGGAAGATGACAGAAAAGCACCGCCAATGATCTCCACTTTCTAATTTCTTTTTTTTATTTTTATTTTTAAACCTTCTTCATTTTCATATTTTAAATGATGGCATTAGAATTTTATCCTTATTATTAATTAATATGATTTAGCCATTGCAAATAATAATAATATACTTTTATACATATCAAGAATTATTCTTCTCGACTCACAAGAGAATATTATTATTATTTAATATTATATTTATATCAATCATTTTAATTTAATATTTATAGACCTTTTGAAACCTCCTTAATAGGTGATTATTGACATGTATATTTAAATTGACTTGCTTAATCGATATATATATATATATATATATATTTACTTATGGCCAAGGTATTGATGTCGATGTAACTGTCTTGCTCCGACTCTAGGTTTGATGCTAAATTGATCCATCATTAACCACGTCCTCTCCCTGATGATATTTCCCTTTTCCTCGCGGCGTCAGCAATCCTGCATCCACTGGCAAGGATTATGGATTAGATCGTTCTCCATGGCTTAATAATATGCATTGAAATTTGATCTCATGATCTCATTCCACTTCTCATGAACAACAAATTCAACGACAATAAATAAATAAAAAGTTCGTTAACATTACAGTTACAATAAAATAACAACTTTTCATTCCCAATGTCATAATCACATGAAAGTAGTTATTTGCAACTAACATTGCATTTGAAAGACATAACCAAACATATAATCTTAATGTAGGGTTGTGACAAATCTGATGGGATTATTTTACCCAATTTGTCACTTTATTTTCCGTAGCATTTGCACTTATTTTTAGGAAAGCCTGGGTGAATAAGTGCATGATTTTAAGGATTGGTTACTTCATCCTTTTGGATCTCTCTCCTTACATATCAAATTTATGTTAAAATTGGTCTGTGTTAGTTATTATCTAAATTTTGCACGCTAGCCCTTAGAGAAAAATGAGTTTCTGGTCTTTAACTTGGCGTACTCCATTGCATAGAAGTATCTCCCTTAAGCTCAATCTCAAAATCTTTCCTTGTCAACAGGTTTTGTGAAGATATCTGCAATTTGATAATTAGACACAAGTCAGAAATGCAGCATGTCCTGAAGAATACGCTGCCTAATGTAGTGCTACTGAAGAATTGATGGTTGCTCCTGCAGAATTATACAATTGAGGTTTATCTTGGCTATGATAGAAATTACCTTGGCCTTTTAGATATAAAGAAGTTCCAAAGCTTTCTTCTCTGTTATACATATAAAGACATCCCGGGTTATGGTAAGGTATGCTAACTATATTAACTGTGGATAAAGTGGGGGAGGCTAACTATGTGAACTGTCGATCTACTGGATCAACGTGGTAATTTTTTTAACCCTCAAGCAAGTTATCAATTTGGTGTATGAGACGCACCTTATATAAGTATTTCACCATGAGATTATTTTCTTTTGACTTACTGTATATATTGTTCATTAAAGTGTACAACCATACACAATCCTACCCACTTTCGATGTGAACATGTAACCGCTAATATTGAGTACAAACTTTCACCTTAATCCCACCCGTTGTACACCTTGCACCCAATAATAGCTCTAAACCTTGCTTCATGTCAACTGGAGTTATATATGCTTCTTTATTTGGAGCTGGGTCACGATTACATTACTACTGGACCAGATCTCAACAATGCTATAGGCTTCACCTGAAAAAAATATATTGTGAGGAAGAGAGGGGTAAGCTGTAGCAAATAATACCACAAATAGCTTTTGTAATGTCTAGGAAAAATAGAAGATCAGGAAGAGGATAAGATACTTGGACAATTGCTCAAGAATTAAAGGTAACTGGCATGACAGATTATTTGTAAGGTCTTCATAATTTATTTTATCATCACAGTCCATGACTTTGTAATGTCTCGAAAAATAGAAGATCAGGAAGAGGGATAAGATACTTGACAATTGCTCAAGAATTAAAGGTAACTGGCATGACAGATTATTTGTAAGGTCTTCATAATTTATTTTATCATCACAGTCCATGATCTATCATTAAGATGATAAACAAATGAAAATGACAGAAACATAGCAAACTCATATTTATCAGTCACATTTTGAAGAGTTAGTTTTCTTTAGAAGGAGGGTACACAAAAAGGGATTGGGAGAGATGCGTATAGGTTCAAGGGTCTTATATATACTTGGATGCAAAAAAAAACACATTTCTTACATTGCATTTGATGCTGATAAGCTTTCTGGGTGGAAGTTATGAAAGTTGAGCCAGGGACAAGGTTAATATGAAGTCTTGTACATATAGAATCACATTCTTAAGTATACCAACATTTTGCAGTGTGATGTACTATACAAGAAAAGGAGTAATGGGAAATCTTTTGAAGGCATGATATATAGTCATACTTTCATGGCTGAAAAGATGAAAAAATAGTCAGGATTAAGTTCAGAAATGTGAGTAGCAAAAGTGTTGATGTATCAAGTATCAAAATGAGTTGTGGGGTACTGCTTTCGGAGAGGCCGAGGAAGGGAGGAGAGGTAACCTGAAGAGTGAAAGTATTAAGAACATGATGAAATAATAGAAATTAATGAGAGATGAAAATCTTTAAGTTTGGGTAGATCCGATAATATGTTCAACCACAATCATGTTCTACAGTAAGTGAAGCATGTAAAATTATTGGAATCAAGGAAACAAGGGAGTCCATTAAGAATGTAAAGACCATGGGAGTGACCCAGTTGTTGAATGTGCCTTCCACAAGATCATGAATGAGCATTTGGTAGGTCCCAATATGGACATTAAATCACCAATAAGAATGGCATCTCCCAAAAAAAGAGCAATGGAAATCTGTACATACAAGTTAGGGTACAAGTCACTAACATCATGAAAAACAAAGGGAGAAGAAGCTATGGAAATTGGTACATTGATCAACTCAAAGCCACACGTCTTTAGAAT
>VDFB02183334.1:0-12915 GCA_007258455.2 Sequoia sempervirens | reverse complement strand
GTTCACCTAGTAGGTCCTAGGAATCTTTCTAGAATTCTTAGTTGAAATTAGATCTTATGTTATCTTATCATGCCATTTAATATTTTTATCCTAGGTCATTTAATATTTGATGAGATAGTTGTCTCATGACATAGGATTGAGACACTTGCCATGATCTTATCTAATCCTATGTCTCACCTTGGCTATATAACCAAGGGTCTCTCTACATTGTATATCCAAATTTTATTTTGCATTATTTGATAGAAATACAATTTATTCTTGTCATATTGATATTCTATTTCATTGTCATTTCCATTTGGCCTCTAGATCTTGGGTAGTTATTTCCATATTCAAATCTTGCATGTTCCCCTAGAGGTTTAAGATCTAAGGGAAAAGGGGAACAAAAATGGGTAGACATTGATATTCCATAGGGATTGGTAACTTCAAGAAAAAAAGGAAATGGGTGAGTTCTAGGATCACAAGAAGACTCATAACATTGGAAGTAGGATCCAAGGTTCCATTACTACTTGGGGTTTTATAACTTTGGTTATGGAACATAGAGAGGGTTGAGAGTCTTGATATTTCAAGGAGTTCTAGAACTCTAGGATAAATCATGTGGTAGGGACAAGGGGCTGATAGGAATTTGGGATCTCAAGACTTAGTCACTTTTTCCTACTTCCATCTATAGACCAAGGGCTTGAAAATACAAAGGGTGGGATAGGGAGAAACAAGAGCCAAGGTTATATGGGGACCCCGAAAAAATGTGCATAGGTCTCAAATAGACAAGATTGTATCCTAGAAAATAAACAAGGGTCCCATAAACATAAAATACATGATAATTTGGTTAAACATAAAATTTCATGAAAGGGGAACCTACTTAGAATTTCTTAGTTTAGTTATCAATGTTGGGTCAAAATAAGGCCTAAGCATACAAATAAACTAGGACTTTCTAATTTTTTGTCACTATAGGATTGAGTCCCAATACCTCCTAAAAAAATGGAGTATACCAATAAGCCTAATGTAGGCCAATTTATTCCCTAATATAATTAATTCAGATGTTATCCACATGGCCCAATATAACTAACTTAAGACATATGTGTCACATCTCATCATCTCTAATATCATATTGTTAGGTAAATAAAATGTCATTCCTTGATATATTTTTTTCTCAAAATATAAGAAGAATGCAAATACTATGTCGTTCCCTATCATCTAACCTTTCATAAGTGGTATTTCTAGTGTTTTTTTCTTAAAGGTACCTAAATCTCATTCATGATCTCATGCCACTCAAAATTCATTATTTGGCATATCAAGCATATTTTATACCTTGAATATTCATTTCTTATGCGATGATATTTATTATGGTAGTTTCTCCTTTGATGCTTTAAAGATCCATAGTGATTAGCATGTAGTACCATGCCTCCATGATTTTTGTGACTCACAATGATGCAAATGTGACCTATAGATTGCACACTTTGTTATGTTTGAAACCTTGATTAATTACTCACCATTATTGACACTTATTTTGTTGGCACATGAAGGGAAATATTATTTTCCTCTTCTTTCCTTACTTCTTAATCTTCTTTATCTTTCTTTTATTCTTTGACACATTCTTCTATATATTCTTGAGCTTTCTCTATATTAATTTAACTTTGCTTTGGTCTCCATTCTATGTAATATCTCATAATCTTCTTTGTCTTTCTTTTATTCGTTGATGCATTCTTCTGTATATTTGTATATTCTTGAGCTTTCTCTATATTAATTTAACTTTCCTTTGGTCTCCATTCTAGTAATATCTCACAATGTAATTATTTTTCTAAACCAAATATTCTTGAACTCCTACACATTAATCTTTATTTCCTTCAATTACTATAATCAATAATATTCAACCCATCTATATCCAAAGAATAATTTTTTATTTTTTTATGAAAATCATATTGGTCCATAGATATCTTCAAATATTTTAAAAATATATCCCCACCATCTATTTAAATATCATTGATTTAATTTATTTGTACATATTTTTTCTTGGTTAATATTATGTTGATAAAGTTATAACTATTAATAGTATTAACAAAAACAATTTAAACTTTAATTTTTGAATGCATCCATGAAAATAAAAGACTAATTTTTCATTCCTTGAAGCTAAAATGCACATAATTTTATCATTCATCTTCTCTTGATCATTATCTTCCCTACCATATTTACTTTCCACTTTCTCCTCCTTATCAAAAAGCATTTAGTTTTTTGCACATATATCTAAGCAATTTTGTTGATTGTTGTTGTTTCCGGATTCAATTGTATGTATATTTTTTTATGCAAAAAAATACACACAATCAAATCCAAAAACTTGACAACAATCAATATAATGGATTGTGAAAATCTAACATCACTAAGTAATGTTGTTCCATTCATCAAAATAATATTTATTGTGATACAATAAAATAAAAAATTATAATAGAGTTGAACCATATAATCTACCATTAAATAATAACTTATTTATTTTTCTAATAATAAAACCTTTTGAATTGGAGCTATTATTCTAAGCTATACCACTCTCATAAAATCAAAGGACCTTGATGAAAATAAATGTTTCAATTATTTATTTTAATAAATCACATTTATACCATAGATCTAATAAAATAATACTAGCATGCCTATTTTTGAAAAAATCTATGTAAAAGATGTCAATAAATATCATTCTCAAGCACCTATTCCACTTAAATTATAAATCCAATAGAAAAACCTACCTCAAGAATACTATCTCTCAACATATTTTACATGTATTTTTGTGATGATAGATATGCTAGTATAATTTAACTTATTAGTCCCGACCTATCTATTGCCGGAGACTAATGTTTTCGGTGCACAAGTTTTGCAATTAATTGTTTCTGAGGAGTCGGTTAAAAAGCTTTAACCTATGGTGCAAATGAATTTCGCTATTAAAATGGCATTTTAGTTATTTTCACTAAATTTCCAGATTGGTTGATCCTTTTTTTGCTGGGGTTTTAGGGTTTTTCTATTTACAAATTTAAATAAAAAAGCAATCTTGTCACCAATCAGAAGCCAGCAGGAGGAAAAATTAAAATCAAGTCTAATGTTTCAGCTGGTCCAGCGAAGGCGAGGAACAGGGTATCCACGTGGGTTTGATCATGCCTTCTTTAGCAGCATGTTTGACACCTTATAATACAGCTTTCTGGGCACGTGTACAGGCTAATTTGTTGGGGGTTTTCAGGGTGATTCGGGTGCGTTGTCTGTGTTCCCACATTTCACATTCATGCATACCATGACATCCCTTTAACTGGTTCTCAAATGGGCATGAAAAGCTTGCTTGGCAGATAGAGGTGAAACTGTGGGGTTTTTACCATTGAGAGGTATGAAATGACTCCTGCAATTAGCTGTGATTCAATGTATTTTGTTTCACTTGCATTTTCGGCAACTTTCTGCTCAATAAAATCTTTGATTCAATGTATCTTGTTAAATGGAATTTGCACTTGAAAATTTCTTGTTTCACTTGCATTTTCTGTAACTTCCTGTTCAATAAAATATATGGCTCATTCATCTTTAATATCATCCCATGGATTTTATCAGCATTCCCTGCAAAAGTTAAAGGTTAAATCTTTTGTACTAGATCATGGGCCTGATTCAGGTGAGAGCATACTTCTTTGAGGCATTTTGTTGAACTCATGCCTTTCTGGTTTCACTGATTTGGAGGAATTTGCAGATCACGTGCCTCTGTTTATGGATCCACATTTTTCATGCATGTCTAACAGGGCAGCTGCAACTGTAACATCTGACAAAATCCCTTTTCCTACATGCTTTGATGGATGGCCATATCCTGTTCCAAAACTCCTATTTTACCATACACGTCTACCAGAGCAGTTGTCTTTATAATAGCCACTTGGTTGTCAATAAGTTGAGTTGGCTGAGGGGGATTAAGCTATAAAAATCCCTTATGTTGTTTCTTGAATGGTTGATAACTACAATCAGTAAATGGGTGCTAAACTTTGTATTTAGCATAGACATTTTCTCTCTTGACTTATTTCCATCATACTCACATCAGAGGTATAGATGGATAGCTTGACCTACGAAACCACTTCCAGGAACACCGGTCAGAAGAGATGTTATAGGGATGAATTTTAATAGTACTGCTTCTGGATTTGTGGGCACTGTAAGAAGCCATTCACAATGTGACTGCAAAGATACCAGTCCTCCTGTCTTAGAGCATATTGCTATCAATCCCTGCACCAAAAAGAGTCAAGTCAGTTGAAACTTGAAACAAAACAATTCAATAACATTATCACATTGTAATCAGAGTTGCTTGCCTTTCTTGCTGGAATCTTAAGTTCTTAAGCCTTTGTCCATAAAAAAAAAAATTCAAATCATATGCCATTATATTGCTGGAATATGTAGTTATCCCCATCTTTTCGCAAATGGAGTATAAGCCGTAATCAGTAATTACCCTATTTACTGGGCAAAAGGAGCTAAGGTTATGTAATTTACATTATATTATATGATTTAGACTCACATCCTTGCTTGATGCAGTTGAAAAGTTGTCCATGTGCAAAGGATTTGGTTGAAAGATATCTCTAAAAGCCTGAGGAACCTGAAGTAAATTAAGCATAAGTCATTGGCCCATAAAGATCTCGGCTATAGTAGATGCACGAGGCTAACATAATTTGAAATCTAGCATGCTTGAATAAAATTCTTACACTTTTTTACTTTCTCTATTTTTTGCATGCAGAGGTGCGAGACTACATGTCCCCTTAAACAACTGATCTGTATTTTCTAAATGCCTTTTGAGTTCAGTTGGTCATATAGAAGCATAAATCTGCAAAAAATCCCGATTAATCGCGATTTTTAAAAAATCTGCAGGTTGGACGATTTTTTCCCCGATTGTTTGAAAAAATCGTTGACTTTTTGGTCAATGATTTCTTTCCGTTTCAAACTGCAAAATCTGCAAAAAAATGTGTTTAAAATCTGCAAAAAAACGTGAATAAAATCAAGCTGATTTTCGCACAAAAAAAACATGAGACCATGGCTTGTTGCTTATTATTATGCTTTGATAGATTTTTTCCAAGCATCCATAGCTTGTTTGAAAGCACTTGCTTTAGGCTTTTAGCCATAGCAGCAAGGCAATGAACTGTTTGATAAAATGCTCTGTTAGACATGTATGAAAAATGCAGTAGCATAGACAAGGCAGTGAACTGCTTGAAAAAAATGTCTCAAAGAAATGTAGTCTCATGGTGATGGAATGCCATGACGAATGCCATGACAAGCAAATTGCTATGGATTGTCATGGCATTCCATCACCGTGAGACTGCATCTCTTTGAGGCATTTTTTCAAACAATTCACTGCCTTGTTTATGTTATTGCTTACTAGTATGCTTTGGTAGATTTTTTCCAAGCATCCATAGCTTGTTCAAAAGCACCTATTTTAGGCTTTTAGCCATAGCATGAAGGTGTTGAACTGTTTGATAAAATGCTTTGGTAGACATGTATGAAAAATGTGGTGGCATAGACAACTGCCACCATCTGATATTTATGCAGTTGTTGTATGTTTTGTGCAATGTAATCAACGATATGAATATAACCAACAAAAATCTATTTTCTATAATTCATGGATTGAACTCTGTATTTTATTTGCTCTCAATGTCTGTATGCTATGGAAATGCCATTAATCTTTTTTAAAAAGTAGTTTCTGACTATTTTTCTTCAACATACTCCATTTCAAACGTAATACCAAACCATTTGAGGCATTCTGTCAAACAGTTCATGTGTTTTTTTCTATGACTCCACTTTATGGCACGGCAGGAAGGATACTGGCAAAGGTTAAGGAATTCGGCTTTACACTTGTCCTTTGTATTAGCTTGAAAGTTTCTAAAGCCTTTTCAACAAACCATTTTATGCATATCCTGTTCCAAATCTTGCATTTTGGCACGGACCGGGAAGATGTTGGCAGCCAGTCGTGGCATTTGGGTTTCCACCTAATTGTATTTGCTTGAACATTTGAAACAAATCCATTAGGTGCATATTCAGAAATCATTCGATTCCATGGAATGAAATATCTTTGGAGTGCTCTGTCAAATAATTCTGGTGCTTTGTCTATGATTCCATACTTTGCATGCTGCACGTCAGCCAATACACTTACAAATGTAACATTTCCAACTATAATATCTAATAAAAATATCCAATCATTATGCTTTGATTGTTGTCCATATTTCGTTTCAGCTCCCATTTAGGTGCAGGCACAGGGATGCTGGAAAAGGTTGGAAAATTGATATTACAATAGCCGATTGCATTTGCTTATGAGTTTTGAAAGTCTTTTTCAGCAAGTCCATTTTATACATATCCTATGTATGTCCATATTCTATTTCAACATTCTCATTTAGCATAGGCAAGTAGACGCTGGCAGCTTTACGCTTGCCAATTGCATTTGCTTAAAGGTTTCTAAAGCCCTTTCAACCAATCCATTTCATTCAAATCCTACAGTTCATGCATTCTACAAAACCTCACTTCTCGAAGGCTATTCTGCAATCATGACATGCCAAGAAACCACAATTCTTTGAGGCATTTCAACATGGATGTAAATTAGGATGTTTGTAGCCATACATTTGACAGAAACCCCTTCGTATTTCATGTGCAAAGAAGATTCAAATCAAGTCTTTCTCCATGCATAATCCTCCAATTCTCCATTTCATGCCATTTCTAAAAATGGTTAACCCTCTGTTCCCTTTCTTTTTAAATGTTCACAAGTTAGGAAGTTTTAAACTCTGAGCAAGGTTAAAATTCACCCAAATGCATCAAATACAGGTTCAAATTTATTGAAATGCAAGTAAAATGGGTTAGAAATGTGAAAAAATTGAGCAACGCAGTTAGAATTTTGAAAAACTTGAGCAATGAGGTTAGGATTTACCCAAATGCAAGAATACTGTGGTTTTGCATCTGAATTGCTTTATCAGGTTGCAGGAAATCATCCCTTCAAATGCAGGGAAGTAGAAGACAATGACCCTGCTGCAAAATGGCTTGCACTTATTCGCCAAACATTGAACACAAACAAAAGTCAAAGTAGTAGTTTCACACCTTGTAGCAGGGATGGGCCAACATCTTAGTCAGAACAACTTTACAGTTTATCCACTAAGGTACTAGTTGTTATATGGATGAATTTGTGGTGTAAGATTATTTATGTGGGTGCTTTTAGCTTATACATATTGAAGTTTCTTTTCATGTGCATATCTCCATTATTTTCAATGAATTTCATGTTTTATGGTTCAGAATCATTCAAGCCCTATAAAATGCTTTGTTTGGTTGCCAAGCTTTTGGCCAACATTAACATAATACCTACATTAACTCTCTTGTCAAGGTTGATTGGTTTACCTTGGCTCTAATAACAAATGTGAATTTGTGAGACAATAAGACCAATTCTTAAAGATATCATGCACTTAACCATCCATCCACGCCCTCCTGAAGTCTTAGCACTGTAACAACCTTCTTTACTTGAGATCAACATAGAGTAGAAGAAACCCCTTAGCAACAAATGCTCACAGTTTGTTGTGTGTTTTACTTCAACATCATAGTTTGTTCCAGATTTAGGCTAACAAATGGTGAAGACAATGGTGAAGATAATAGCAAAAACCAAAAAGCAAACTGAAAAATACTCATAACACTGTTTTTCCTACACCCAGACCTGCTTAAGGTAGGGACTCCAGCTCACGCAGAGCACTTGTTTAATAAACACTTTAATATAAATATATTAAATTTATTTTATAAATTGATTTATGATTGATCAAGATGCAAAAAAAATAAATTTTCTAGGTTTTTGTCACGATAGATATGCTAGTATAATTAAATTTATTTAATAAACACATTAATATAAAATATATTAAATTTATTTTAATATTAATTTATTGTTGATAAGATGCATCTTGAAGAACAGAGTTTTTGATTTGTCAAGGAAAATTTATAAAATTGAGCTTTTAGACTTTGATTATATATCAAACTTTAGATTACTCTTGAATACTTAAGAACCACTTCAAATATTATGAGAATTGTTTCTACCTAGTTTTAATATGCTTCATGCATACATGGAAACATATATTATTATTTTTATTTAAGAGATATCATTTTACTTTAGATATAAGAATATTTTAATTTATTTACATTGTCTACTTTAATATGTAGTGTAAACGATTGGAAGATAATATATTTAGACGCGGTTTAAGAATTATTTTATTAAATAATTGAAAAAATATTTGAAATGACTTAATAATTTTAACATTTTTTATTTAATATTTTCACTATTCTATATTATCTTTTATTTTGATTTGATTTTTTTAGAAGTATAATAAATATTATATACTTATATGTAACTTATTATTTTGTTTATGAAATACATAAAATCTACTTATACTATTCACTAAAATATATTTAAAATATTTAAAATTTTAAAAATTATTTTATTTGCTAAAATGCATAGTTATTTACTAAATTTATTTCTTTAAAACTATTTTAGTCACTATAGATAAATAAAAATAACTATATACATAAAATTTAAATATATTATTTTGCTTACAAAAAATAGAAGCTGATTTTCTCACTTTTTTTAAGATATTACAATTTCCCAAGAGTTGTGAATAAAAAATTATGAAAAATATGGAATTACAAGTTCACCTTCATATCACCATGTCTTCCTTGATAATCCTCCAAATTGCAAATGCCATTAATTTTTAAAAATATCATGAAGTCCTCTTTCCAATAAATTTATAATCCTTTTTTATGGATATTTATTTAAAGCAAATGAACCTCTCCATAAAATTTAGCCCCTCGTGAAAAAAAACTAACTTCATCTCACTTTGTCTAAATCAAATTTTTATACTATTTGATAAGATCCAAACTCAATAGATAATGTAGAGAAATATATCATACACAACACAAGAGATGTTTATGGACTAAGATAACCTAGTATCCAATAAATGCAAAATTAGAATAGAGTAACATTGTAAAATACTAATTAGCAAATAATCCACTCCATGCTATCATTGGAAACATGTACCATGCACCTCACATATCCTCAAAATTCTATCCACCTCCTTTAAATAGGTTTCTCCTTGATAACATAATGGAAGGGTATACCACTAAGCCTCATATATGCCTATTTATTGTCTTCTAATTAATTACTCAAATTATCTAAATGACCTAATGTAACTAACTTAAGCGATGTGTGCCACATATTAACATCTCCATCAACCTATATGAATTAGAATATCATACCACTAGATACATAATACTCTTTACTTATTAATCTTTACTTATTAAGAGAACACAAATACTTCGCATCAAGCATGTATCAAATAATATCACAAGGATTTGAATGTTGACATTCCTTTGTGTGTCTTAAATATTAGAGCAATAAAGATCCTAGTCTGGGTTTTGCAATGGCCTCAAGTGGGACACTCTTAATAGTATATCCTAAAGCTTCCACCATGTCAGAATCCTCTAGTTTTTCTTTGGAAAGAGGACGCCAATTAAAAAGATGGATCAAACGAGCCAAACTTAACAGAACCACTTTCATTCCTAGAGCTGCTCCTGGACAACCTCTCCTTCCTGCTCCAAAAGGGATAATTTTACAATTAGGATCATTAAATTCCACAGGGTCCATGTCATCAGTGATGAACCTTTCGGGATCAAAATCATTAGGGTTTGACCAAACTGTTGGGTTCCTTCCCAACGAATAAGTGTTGATAAGGATCTTGGTATCTTTGGGTATGTCAAATCCATGTACTTTTGTGTCTTCCATGGGTATGTGAGGAATAAGAAATCCACCCACAGGATGAAGCCTAAATACTTCCTTAACAACAGCCCTCAGATATTTCAAATGCGCCAAATCAGACTCTTCTACATGGCACCCATGCCCAACAACTGTATCGATTTCATCACGTACTTTGGTCATATATTCAGGGTGCCTTAAGAGCTCAGCCATTGCCCATTCACTAGTAGTAGAAGAAGTGTCTGTTCCTGCAGCAAATATATCCTATGGATAACAAATTGTTAGTATATTTTATTTTAAATATTGATCACAAGAGAAAGCAATAAAAAGATCAATGGTTCAAAGGGTTTTTTTTTTTTGCCTAAAATACCTAGCAATCTATATAAAAAAAATATTTTTCCTTTTACTAACTATAAATTATTAGTATTTCTGGTTTTCAAGATTCCTACTCTTCTTATTATAAAAAATTATGACACAGTAAATAAGAATTCCACCTTTCTTCCATTAGCCAAAATTGACACTAATATTTTTAATAAACTTGGATTCCTAAAAGCCACAAATTAGTATACTATCCCAAACTAAAAGTGAATTCCTACACCCATATCCTAATACCCTTCATAATGGTGATTTTAATTAATTAAAATGCTCTACATGACACAAGGACACATTCATTAAGATACTATCTAGAGAAATAAATATAGTAGAGAATTGTTTGAACTTACAATGAGAATGGCTTTGATCTTCATCATGTTTAAATTCTTGTCTTGACTTTTAGCTTCTAGTAGTGCATGAACAAAGTTTAAGGGCCCTGTTTCACTTCTTTTCTTTAGTTCAAGGCATTGCTCTTGAATTATTGAGCCATATAAATTGTCCACCCACTTCATTATTTCTTTCATTTGTCTTTCATGTCCTTGAAGATCTAAAGGCCTCAAGAATGGAAGATAATCACCGATATTGAATGCATTAATAAGGGAAAATGACTCATAAATTTTATCCTTATGTTCAATAGCTACCTCAGGACTTGCACCTTTTAGACCAAAAAACCTTTGGCCCAACACCATCCTAGTAATAACATTGCTTGTGAGAGCCCCAAAAAGGTTTCTCATGTTAATACTTTTACCTTCAAAAGATGTCCTACATACATCTTTCACCATGCACTGAACTTCTTCAATTCTTCCTTGTCTAAAAGATTCTATCTTCTTTGGGCTCAAAAGTTCCATTAAGCAAATTCTTCTCACTTCCTTCCAATGTGAACCGTATGGAGCAAAAGCAATGTCATTTCCCCCAAATGTGAAGTGTTCTGAAGCAATGTTCTTGGGCCTTGAAGCAAAAAAATGGTCTTGCTTTAACAAGAACTCCTTTACATATTTAGGGTCATCTGTGACAACTGTGGGCACCATTCCAATGTGAATGTAAACAAGGGGACCATATTTTTGAGTAAATTTTTGCATACCTAAATGAGGAATATTACCAATTTGTAACAAGTTTCCCACAATAGGCCATCTTCGTGGCCCAGGAGGAAGATTCAAATGTTTTCTTCTCTTCCATTTGAGCAAACTTCGGAGATATATTGGTAGAGTAATTGAAAACAACAAGTATAGAATCCAATTACCAAAAAAAATGCTCTATTAAGATTCTTGTTGGCTCTACAAATATTGGGCTCATTTTGTACTTGATACAAATCCTCTTTTGAGATGAAATGAATATGCAATGCACAAAAACGTTTACCTAAAATCCAAAAGAACAGAGTTAAAATTTATTGACATATCTTCAAATTTTACGAATACGTATTAAATTCAATACATAAAGAGAAATGTGAAAGCTCTTAGTAAATTTGACACTAGTACATATAACAACCGAGAAATTTTATGAACCAACCTGAGAGACAGTTATTCAGAGCTTCCTTTTTCCTTCTTCCTTGGCCCAAATAGACTGTAAGTGCTGTAAATGCATATGAATTGTATGCGTTTATATAGGCTTTGTTTTGTGAAAAATATCTACGCTTGTCTTGTGCACTTAAAATTCACCGACAGCATTGTTTATTACGTTGTCCCACTGTAGATTTACATAGACGATTCTTAACCACATAAGACCCAGATAACGCATGCCGCTGTCTCAAGCCATCCATTGTGTGATCATCACACAGCTGTAGAAGTGACGTGCTCTTCTGTTTGATTCGCAGACTACCCATTTTAGACTTTGTGCTCTTTGATTTAATCAACTGCGCCAATCGTTTGAATGCTTATTCCGATTTTCTCGAAGATTCTTTTTGAAATCTATAACAGAGGGTTCTGGATTTTGTTGGTTGTAATCATGGAGATGGTAGACAAATGAAGCGTATACTACAAACTGTTAGAAACGCGATAGGAATTTGATAATAAGATATGATAAATATTTTCTTGGAAATAATGTTTATCATGTCTTATGTGGATAAATATTCCAATGGTTAAAAGTACATACTTTACATTTTTTACAATTTCATACAGATGGGAAATATTTTTCAGAGATATTCTTTATTTTTTAAGTTATTGGTTTCAAGGTCAAATCTATATTATAGATTTCATCTATTTGTTCAAAATTTATATTTCTATCTAGATTTTATAAAACAACCATTCATTTAGTCATTATTTTTTATTTTTTATGTGAAAACATTTAAATTGTGTGTGTACAATTAAAAATACAACATTTCTAATTCATTTCATAATGTAATAATCTCAAATCCATCAATTATGAGTATAACCCCATTGCATATGTATGTCACAAATGATCACACATTACTCATTGTTTAGATATCCACATTATCTATTGCCTCAACAAATGGAAAAATCATAGCTCTCACACTAGATCATATATATATATATATATATTGGAATCCATTTATATGAAGTCATAAGTTTTGATAATTGAGGATTGGCATAACCATATCAACATCACTTGCATTGTTTCTTATTCCCTTCCATACTTCTTATCAACTATTTAATTAGCTCTATGGGTCTAACATAAGGAGGAGATACTTAAAAAGATCCAAATAGATTTGTTAAGAATTTCGCTCTTTATTTTCCATATCAATAATGAAACAAAACTTTGTATGTGTGTACAAAAGGCCTAAAGAAATCAAGGATAATCAACACATGAATGTGATGAAGGGTACTCCCCTTACAATCTAAAAC
>VDFB02183333.1:101414-189063 GCA_007258455.2 Sequoia sempervirens | reverse complement strand
GGATGAATCCTTCCTACAAGGGGTATTATTTATCAGAAACAACACTTTGGATAAACAAAATGACGTCCGCCATCCACTAACATGTCTTAGGATGTATCCTTCCTACAATGGGCATTATCTTTTGGCAATAAGTTTTGGTTCTTATCCTTAAAACACATTCCCTTTGGTTAGTGGTATTGAAGAGCATCAACTTGTTTGTGTACTTGGTCTTTTCTTTTGACTTATCTTATTGCACTCATTCCAAGGACCTCTCGATGATATCCGAACGAAGGATTTAGAGAGATAGGAATGGGGCAACGATCATTATCTTTTGTCTGCTGTGCTTGTTGGACGCTCTTGTAAAATAACTTGGCGAATACTTGCTTTGTTAGATATGTATGGAGGATGTTTCAGATAGCTTGTTGACTATTGCATTGATTGGTTATACCTTTCCGTGTTTTGGTCTGAGATGTTTGAGATTTCTAAAGTGCATCCTAGCAAGGTTTTCGTATGTCAAGTGTGAACAAGAATACTCCTATCTATTTGTTGAGTCAAAGTCCATCACACTAAGTACAACGCCATCCTGGTCCTTCATACCTTGATGCATCGTACTTAGGCATGTTATCAAAAATAAAGTAAGTGGCCCTTTGAAAATCCCAATCCTTGATAAGCAAATCATCCATCTATCATCATCTATCATCATCATCTCTAATAAAGTCTCGACCAATCATGGACTTGTTGGATCCTCTTGTCATCATCTCATTTCCGTGCTAACATAACATCGCCAATGCATCTATCAGCATACCACATATCATTCATATCATACATCATAGGAAACATCAATCATTTCACATGCATTGCATTGTCATCCATAACCATCCATTTTGAACCTCTTTATCACGAGATCAACCCTCAAATCGAATCTTTTCACTCAATCTCTCGAGCGGGCAATGTACCAATGTACTTCTTTCCGCTGGGGCATCCGAAAAAATCAGAATTTTTTTGATTTGATCGCGGCAAGTTTATTCTTTGAACCAACGCAACAAGTACATTGTTTCAAAGAGGGGAAAAATGTAGACATGCAAAATTAACATTATGCATTCGATCAGATTCAGTCAAATCAGGTCTCACATTAGGCAAATTCATCACTTTCATCCATTCATTAAATAATCTCATTTATCAAATAAACATTATCATTCAACCTTCATCTTGCATCATCTCCATTTAATTAAATAAATCAGGACTTCATTTAAATCAAATCCTAAATCATATTCCATCATTTTCTGATTTAAATAAATCAAAAATCAAAGTCTTAAAAGTCAACTCAACTAATCAGCATTAAATTAGTCTAATCATCATTAACTTAATCTAATCCTAACCTAATGATAATCCCATCCCACTTGCATTATCTAGATCTAGCCACTTGCACAATAAATCAATTTTATTGATTTATTAAAACATCATTTTCCCTCAACATGACAAGTCAAACATGGCATTTATTGCAAATTTGAATTCAAAATTTCCCCCTCTTGGGCACTCTTCCCAAATCTTGCACATACATCAACTAATCACATGATGACAAGTGTCCTCAACTCATTGGCTTGCTTTTGATCCCACATTTGTCCCTCTTCAACACTTAGCATTTTGAAAATCTATAAGATAGGGGCTTCATTCTCATTCATGGATCCACAATTTTAGGCAAGGTTACTCTCTTGGTTTGAGAAATAATCTTGTGTTCATCTCCATTGCACTTCATCATCTTGAGCTTTTTATCAAGGATTGGGAAAGGGTCACTAGCACATGTGACACCAATCCAACTATGGAATAGGTAATTTGGTTTTGTTTTCATAATGCTTTGGTCTTTCTAATATCATTTGTTGCATTTGGAAGCATTCCTAAGGTATTTCATAGAGGCATTTTAATAGAGTTTGCATAACACTAACCCATGCTTGAAGTGTAGTTTGTTTGCAGATTTTAAAATGATGCCTACACTACATATAGCCTTATATCTCCATTTTTCTTTCTGAAAGATACTAAATTAGAGACCCAAGATGAATGTTTGATAGGCTTGATGATACCCCCCTCCCCAAGCTTCATAAGTTCCTCATGCATTTTTGGCTCTAAGGTAGGATTTATGGGTCTTTGTTTCTGTCTGAAAGTTTTTGCATCTAGTTTCAATGGAATCTCATGTTGGAACAAATCTTCTCTATGTGCTTTAAGATCATCATAAGACCATGCAAAGACATGCTTATATTTACTTAATAATGTAATCAACATCTTCCTGATTGTTGGGCTTATCTTTTTCCCAATGTACACCTTTTTAGCAGCTAATTCAGTTCCAAGGTTGATTTCTCCAATGTTTTCCCTTTTCACTAGTGCTTGTTTCATAAGGGCTTGGTCATTTCCATCAAACACCCTCTCTAATGCCAAAAGTCCCTTAGGAATCTTATTAGTCTTGAGTTGAATGACTTCCTTTCCAAACACAATTTTTTTGCCATCTACTTCGTCCACAAATCCATTAAAATCAATTTCTTGGGCTTCATACTGATCAATGCAATTTAAGAACTTTATAAAATTAATATCATCATTAAAAAATTTCCAACTATAAATGTTATCACAGATTGCATGTCTTTTTTTGAGTTCAGCTTGCGAAATTACTACTAAAGGACATCATCTTTCTTCAAAGCCACATTCAGCAAGAAGTTTACCATTAAATTCTTAGACCTATCTATCCATTCAATAGAGAAATCATCGAACAATTCAATGGTGTCCCATACAAATTTCCTATACTACTTTAGCCTTTTATTTTTTGTAGCATACTTTGATCTCACTTGCAAAATAACCAACTCAAAATCTCAAAAAATAGTTAGTAGTTTAATTTTGTGTTTGATAGCAATGTTCAATCCAATCAGCAGGGTCTCATACTCTAATATGTTATTTGTGCATTCAAATGTCAACAAGAATGAATATTTTAATGTTATGCCCTCAGGTGAGATGAAAACCACTCCTGCTCCATTAGCTTTTCTACTACATGATCCATCAAAATAAATTTTCCATACACCATGCTCATTCTTGGAGACATCTCTATCAATTGGATCAGTGTTCAACAATTTAGGTTGTGAATGCTCTATACTAAATCTTTCTAAGTCCACATCACAAAAGCAATTTATTTGATTTTGATCAACATATTCCACAATTTGGTTTACTCTTGATTCTCTATACAGTCTAACCTCCTCATTGTTTATTGGTATTGTGGCATAGGATAAGTCAAATTGCATATTTCCTCCCACTGAAGTAGTCCATTGTCTTGACAGGAGCATCCCAAAGTGAGGTGGTGTCTATCATAATTATGTCAATTGTGTATGTTGCTTGTGGATAAGCAGCTAACTTCACTTCTACATCCTTCATGATTCCTACCACTGGGACAAGCCTACTATCCATAGCATAGCATTTACCACCAGTAGTGTCCACCCACATTCCAAGCTATTTCATGACCCCTACGGGCATGATGTTAATAGCAACTATTGAATCAATCATGCAATTTCTCACCAATTTTTTGTTTATGAGCAATGTGGTAAAAAATGGATCAACCTGTGGAGGATTCATTAATGTATCACCAAGAAAAACCTCAAGTACCTTTATATCTCCTTGCTTGTTATTATTGATTTTGGTGATTTCTTTGTTCTACAAGCTTGTATTTTTATTAGTTCCATTGGATATTAGTTGAATAGCACTATCTCTATATTATTTTATCTTCATCATTTCGAATAATGGCACAGACATATTCACTTGAGACAATGCTTGTGTGAAATCAAATAAAGAGGTGTTTTCTACTTTGGCTATCTTCCTCTGTTCCAGGGGTTCTCCTTTATTTTCTTCTTTCTCCTTTTTATTGGTTTCATTATTTTTTCTGTTTATTTTTGTATAATTCCTTGTCTTCCTCTTTAGGAACATGCCTTTTCTCATTCTTATTAGTTCCTTATTCTCTACCTTCTTTTGTTTTTCCTACGTTGTTTCTTTATCTTTCACAAACAATCCTCTTTGAGTGCCTTCATTTTCATTTGTCATTTTGTTTCTTAGCCTATAGTTTCTCTTTGCTTTCTCTACTATAGCAATGGTTAACTCTTTGATCTCTTCTTCAATTGGACTCCTCAATTTATACCTACTTGACTTAGGTGGTGTATAAGGAGGATGTGATTCATCATTTCTTTTATTATCCTAATTAGAAAATACCTATTGTTCTGCCATGCGAATATTGTACCTCTAGTTGTTTACATCATACTTATAGCCTTCGTCTCCTAAGGATGAGTATTCTTGTTTGACTGGATGAAGAGTATGGGAAGTTAGATATATTGTATGAGCTTCCTCTTCATTTTCATACGGTATTTCTTCTTCTTGTATTGATTCTACTACAACACAATGATATAGGGAATGAGCCATCTTGTAAACTTGACATGAAGGGTTGTTATTAACCATGTAGGCTCCTTTTTTTCTTTAAGAGATCAGGGGTTTTTTATACTTAGGCCTATCAATTATGGGATTTCAGTCTTTCCAATTTGTGTTGTATGGCATCTCATGTAATCTTTGTATTTCATTTCTATATGAGTTCTCCTGCTTATTCTGGGGATTGTTAGAGTTTTGGGGAACTCTAAGGTTGTCCCTTTTGGCAGTCATCCCTACAGCCTTTCTATAGTTCTCAATGGTTAATATTGTCTTTTATTCTTTAGTTAAACTTCTAGAGAATTTTTTTTTGAGTTCATACCCCATTTTTGGATCAAAGGCCTTTATATAAATACTTAAGGCTGCTAGATCAGTCAGTTTGGATCCATGTGGTTTTTTGTTGTATAGTTTGGAAAACCTCTGATTGAAGTCATAAACTGAATCATTTTGGTATTTTTGAATACTAATCAATTCATGAAGGGACAATTTAGGGGCACACTAATTCCCATATTGTTCTATAAAATGATTCTGAAAGTCTACTATAGATTCAATTGAAGCATCAGGTAGACCATTGAACCAATCCCTTTCTTCTTCAGTTAGGGACATTATGAATAATCTCATGTTTACATCCTCATACTCCATACCAATATCTTGTATAAAGTCATTAAAATTTTTAATATGTTCTTTAGTTGATATCACATTATTCCCAGTGAATTTGGGGACTGTATTTCTCCAATTATTGTCAATTGGGTATGGATATAATTGGTTCCATGTTAGATTAAATTGTCTACATATGCTCATAGGTTTTTGTGGGCGCAAGTTCAGAGGTGGTGGATTGGGGTGATATTGGTATCCATATTAAGGCTGATGATAAAAAATTTTTTGGATGTGTTCTTGAGGGTATACATTCTGATGTGGCATATGTTGTTGATGTTGTGGGGCATACTTCTGACCTAGTGGTGGATAGTGTTGGGGAATATTCCTAGCCTTTGGGGGCTAGGACCTTTGTATTGACACATTATGTTGAGTGCATTGTCTTGGGTTACCACCGGCATGTTGAGGTACTTTTGGATTACCCAAAGCACCATTACTCTGAGATATCCCCTATGAATTGAAATTAGCACCTTGTTTATGTGGAGGGACATATTTCGGTGGCTTTGGTGCCTAAATGCTTAATTGTGCCAATTGTTGATAAAGCCTCTAGCTTTCTTGTATCATCTGTTATCTCATTGAAAGTTGTTGTTTCTACCATTCTATATGCAATTCAATCTCTTGGTTAGTCATACTATCAAAATCAATGGTAGTATGATCAACAATCCCCTCCTAGTTCTCCTCTCCTTACTATGATGAGAATCCCCTATCATATTCATCTTGTCTCCTTTTTTTTTCTTCCTCCACCCTTTCCTCAAACTCATTTTCCTTTCGAGGGTCTAACCTAAAATTAAGGATATTATCATTGGTATTGCTTCTTTCAGGTGGTGTTGAGGGATTTCCACCATCAGTGTGAAGTGGAGAGTTAAATGTTGTGAAGGTTTTCTCTGATGTGTTCACATTATCTTCTAGATGTTTGGATACTATTTCACCCTTATTTTTGTTTTTTCCATGAGGATATCCATACTTATCTATCCACCTAACACTGCTCTTCTTAGGACTCTCTTGGTGCAAAGATCTTCTTCCATTCATGTTGGATGATACAAAACATCTCTGGTGTTTATTGCCTATCCTTTCTGATCTAATGTTTACTTTATTAATCATAAAAAAAATCCTTTAGAGTCACCACCTACTTTCATAAGTAGGAAAATGATTGCATTTCTCCCCAGTGGAGTGTTCACCCTTTTGTGATGTTTTGGAATGACTCTATGATGGAAGGCTTAAGGCTCAAAATTCATTTATCCCTAGAAGAGAAGCCAATCTGTTGGATCTAAAAAATGCAGGTTACAAATCCTAAGAGGATTTCAGGCTCTATGATCAGACTTGCAATGTTTTTGAACCAATGAATGGAGTTAACCTATGTTGTTGATGGCTCCCTACACTTTAGGCTCTACTAAACCTAGGTGGGTAGAACTTGATAGCTAAAGCAAATTGTGTGACTTATTTGTTTTTAAGGTTCTATCCACATGGCATAAATTGTGGGATAGATGATGGCTTGCTAACTACTCCTACTCCTAATGTGATAGTTGGAAATTTAAAATATGAAAACGGATAAGTAAGATGTAAATGAAATGTGAAGTGGAGCAGTTCTTTATTGGGTAAGCGGAGTCAATGAAGTTTTATGATAGGTGACTATTATTGGTTATAGTTCTGATTGTTTGACACTTATGTTTGTTTATACCTTGTATAAACATGCAAGAATGTGATTGACATAATTTTCTTATTGATCCAATCGATCCTATTAGGTTGCTGTGATTTATTTAAAGGATTTTAATCCTTCCTTGAAGGAACCAATAAAAATAATCACACAATGACAACAACAGTGTATTGAAAAATGAAGTATATCCTCAATTTGAATAACAAGATAATATCAAGTTGGAGATAGTATGACAATATTATCAATTATAGGGCTCTTCTTACTAATCCAAATGTTACTTCCAAGTTATTGTAATCAATTAAAAGGATTTTAATTCTTTAATGGAAACCAATTGACTTGATTACACAATAACAACGAATGTGCCTTGGTGAAATTGGATATCAACTTGGATACAAAAATTCAAATAATAGAGAAATAGCAATGTGGAGACAAATAGATAATTGTTCAAATCAAAAAAAAATAGACAGCAATATGAAGCCACACAACATCAAAGATCTTCTATTGATTTCTAGCAAAATTCGTGCATGCATCATGGTCCTTTACAGTATAATCTATATGATATATATTATGAAAGTCATCTTTTTTATATCTATCTATTCTCTCCCTATTCGCTCTTACTATTTGATCATCACATGTCCAACTTATATAACAATATCTTTAAGAGGGTATACCTCTTCATAAGTGTCTTTTGGAATTAACAATAAAACATTAACAATTAAGCTCTAATGAGCCACAAATGAATTTGTGTAATATGATCTAAATATTCCCGACTCAAGTGTGTATCAACATCCTCTGTAACATTCTTTGCAGCAATCTCCATGATGATCATCTTCTCCAAATTCTCATCGGCTTCTTCTAGTGTCGAATCATTATTCTTAGCTACTTCGAAGGCTCCATGCAGTATTAGTTGGCACTCTTTCATCCTTTCACTCTAATTTTTTAGTTCTCCATCATCTTTGAATAATGCAAGCACACCCTCTTTTGAAGCATCAATAAATTCTTTGGCATCTTCCTAAAGTTGCTTATAATAATCCTTATGTTTCCTCACCATGTCCTCAGCAGTTTTAATGGCTCCATTATCAGAAGTGCTTCTCTTTTGTATCTCTTGGAGCTTTTCCTGAAGGATTTCATTTATCCTCTTATGTTCTTGAATGGAAATGTGACTCTTGGAGTGGGTTACCTAGAACTTTTCCATCCAAATCATCAATCTAGTGTGCCTCTTTTGCAATATTACATAAAGTGTGTCAAATCTAGCCCTACTCACTTGAGTGTGTGTTTGTGATTCCTCACTTTTTTCCTTTGATTGGGAACCTTCTCCTTGAGTTAATATTATACTAGATCCCTTGACTATGTCTCTCAAGAAATCATTTTCTTTGAGCATTCTTTCACTATTCAACTTGTACATATCATGTTCCTTGATCAATATTTGAAGCTGAGCTTTGTTCACTTTGGCTACATTTATGCCAATGTTAGTCATGACCACAATATCAGTTTATCCTACTTTTAATTTCATCAGATGACCAAATTCCTTCTTAGTATCAATAATCACAGATTTCTTATGTGGGGGGCATAGGGCCCAAATCCTAAGAGAGTTCTCATCAGGGTTATATCTTGACCCAGTGTATACTCTTGTTACCCCTTCTAGTCTGAGCTTTTTTTAGCACCATTATTTTGTAAGACGCTATAAAAAATAAGAGAAAAATTTAAATCCAAACAAGGAAAGATCATCACACCAGACTCCTCTAATAATTTTCTTCCTCTCTCTAGAGTCATGTTCTTCATTTCATTCTCTACATCCATCTTTAATGTGTTCAAAAATTGGTTTTCATTGCTAGGTGTGATGTATATGAATGATTCCCCTTTTTTTCCCTTTTGTTTGTACAAAAATGATTTAAATTCAGGAGATTTAATGAACTGATCATTAGAGACAAAGGACTGATAAGCCAATTTCCTATTATTTGTATCAGATGATTCCCCAACTTCATGTTCTCTATTTGGAGGTTGATACTCTTCAATCCTTAGCTTGGATATCTTATCAGGTTAGCCTTGGGTTTCATTTTCATCAAAGGGTTCCTCACTACTAGAGGATAACATTTTTGCTTCTTGTATCTCCTTCATCTTTTGTTCCATTTTTCTATTGTAGTTATCAGTTGTCAATCCAACCTCTTTTTCTTCCATGTTCCTGATTATATCACCATGAGAATATGGTATATGAACATATCCACCTAGATTCTATTTTTTCCTTGCAAAATCAATAAAACCTTCGAGATAAAATCCCTTCCTTGGTGCAGCCTTTTTGATATTGAAATGTGACTATTTTTCTAAAATGAGATCATACCCTTCTTTTCACACCACAATGAAATCCCCAAAATGTAATGTACTAGGCATAAATGACTATTTCTCATATGCACTCAAATACATGACATTAGAATAATCCAACTTCCTAAAAATTTATAGATATGTAATACTGTCTAGCACAATTTTGGGTAATAGGAAAGGTGTGTCTTCAAAACCATAAACCTTGATCATAGTAGAATCAACATAGCAATACCAGTCACCCCAATTATGACCTATAGTCGGTGGTCCATTGAAATCCTTGGGCCTTAAGAATCTTTTGATCTCATCAAATAATGAATAATCATAGGGGTGATCATAGAACCTATACAATATCTTGACAAAGTATTCTTCAAAATAAACATAATTAAAATTGATAAACATACTATCCCAAATGGACATCCACAATTGCACTGGTAGTGGTTGATCCTCCTTATCCAACTGTGTGATTTTGAATTCCTCTAGTCACATTCCTAATTACTTTCCATAGTGCAATATCATGTACATGAGAAGGGAATAAAGTTTAAAGTGCATTGTGGGAGATTCATTCTTGATGGCCATCAACTTGAGTCAATACCTTTGGAAATGTGTGAAGCATAATTAAAAGGTCTTACATTGTGGCATTATAGGTCTACAACAATTACCATTGACCCTATAGACATGAATTCAGAGACCTCTATTCCCATTATTTGGCCTACTGAGAAGTATGTATGTTTTAGATAAGGCTCGAACAAATCAACATGAAAGGAAGGTCAATCATTATCTTCAAGTGGAACTAGGTCTCCATCTTTCCTAGGCCTGTGTAGCAGTAGCCTCCATCCTTTGTAAGTAGTATCCATTCTCCAGTACTCCTCCAAATCCTCATGCACTATAGGCCAGTCACATGTGTCATCTAGGTTGAAAACTTCACCAAGTGTAATTTTGGATATATGTATGAAAGTTTATCCTTGCAGGCCGCATGTGGATTTAAGGTGTAGGTTATAATGTTTGGCCAGAAGTTTTACGAGTTCTACATTCACAAAGAAATTGGGAACAACCAACTTTCCCAAATTGAAATTCCAAGGGTTGCAAACTGGTTCAAATCTACTTATCTAACAATAATGAAACATGAACAATTCATATCCCCTAATGGGAGTCCACACATCACCTATATGTTTGTATTTGTCTTCTAGTCTTTCTACATCATCCCTTAATTGTGAAGACTTTTTGTCTTTTGGCCTTGAACCAGGCAATTGATCAATGAGGTCCTGGTTTAATTACATTCTTTACTTTTTAATTCTGACCCCATTTCAATTTTCTATTTCTTACTTTTGGACTAGCTGCTTTCAATTTGTTGCTTCCTACATTTTTTTTTGCAGAACTTGAACCTTCCATTCTAATTCTCTACAAGGTGGAAAAATTGAACTATAATTTATCAATTGCAAGGAAACATCGTATGCTTACTTGTGTATTTTTGGGCACACCGAATTCCTTGATTCTCATTCATTTCTCTTGTTCTTCCCACTGGAAATTTTTAAAATTCTTTTGGTTGAATCTCTTTTCAATCAAAAAATATTTACATAAGGTTCATTCGTGTGGCCATTAATGTCCGCCACTAGAAATGAATGCAATTGTTTTTTTGAATTTTGAAATGTCAAAGCGATACAAGAAGATTGCATATGTGAAACCCCTTTTTTCTCAGGTTGAATTGTGTGTTAAATTATTTGGTGCCACCTATGTTTATACATTCATAACTGATCACCAAGACATAATTGAGTGTCCCTTTGAGTTCTCATATTTAGTTGGGAAGACCCCTTTATAATCTTATCGATATTGTACTACTACCCTTTCTCTTTCTTTTCAACTTTTATTACTTCGGGGAAAAAATTATAAAGTTCTTCTGATGTCAAGGTGGTCTAGACCATTAGAAATCCTTTTACTCATCGCTCGGTGTCTTTCTAAAAAATATCGGTCATTCTATGTTACCATTGGGCTAACATGTACTATCGCTAAGAGAACAAAATTCCTTTCCGATGTACTTGGTCTTCCCGATGTATTTCCTCTACCACTTCATTCATTTGGATAAGTCGGTGAGACTTTCCCCGAAAAACTCTTTCATCAATGTAACCCATATCGTTAGTGAGATCTGAGGGACTTACTTTGATTGTACATGTCTCACTAATGCAGTTGTTTTCCTACTTCATCAGTGAAAGTACCTATGTTTCTTCCTAATGAGTTTTTCATCAGTGTGATGCAAGAGCTTTGTATGATTTCAAAACTTCGCGCTTCGATTACCTTGCTTTTTCCAATAGGTTTTCATGAGTGAAATGTTAGGTATTATCTTCCCAATTATGCACACACGTTGTCTTTAGGATCTTTAATCATTGTAACCTAACTCACCTCTTCCCGATATCCATAAAATATTCAAATGAAGGGCTATGACTTGTTGATCAGAAAGACATGCACATGGTCTTCTCGATAAGGACCAATTGCTCTCAAAGCTTTTTCTCAACAATGATCAAAGAGATGATTGTATGTCAAAGGCCATATTAGTTAAAATGGGTATTAAAATGGATCTTGTCACACAAATTTCAACAATTTCTATTGATCATGAAACTAAGGTGTGGCAAATTTTTGTGGTACATGGGAGATAGGTGGGTGAAGGCTAGTGAAAAATGTGAGATTTTTCTAGTTCTAATATGCACAACTAAGCAAGTATGTTCCAAGATTATTTTACTAGTGTATCCACAAGCACAACAAAATGAAAGATAATGATCATTTCCCCATTCCTTTCTCTCTAAATCATTTTAGATAGACATTATCGAGAGGTCCTCAAAATGGGTCATTAAGATAAATCATAAGAAAAGATCAAAGACAAACAGTCAGTGTTATTTATAGCTCCTTCCTAGTTTAAGTCTAGCTTAGGTGATATCTGATGTTGATGTCCATCGCAGGAATGATACATCCTAGGACATGTTGATTAGAGGGTTGTTTGATGTTGGGATGATGATGCTAAGATGAGCTATTGCTACAAACTTCACTGACATATTTACCTATGATTTACACTTTAGATTTTGATTTTTGAATTTGCACTTTACAACTTCCTATGTTTGTTTTCTATTTTTTGGCCAAAGGCTGAAAGTGACGATCGTTTGTTATGGGTGAAAGTTTATTACGGGTGAAAGCGAGATGGGATGGATGCATTTTTTGGGTTTTATAGAATATTTGAATGTTTTTGGTATTTTTGAAATGTTTTGAGGTTGTTTTTGGTATTTTTGAAAGCTTATATGGATGTTTATGTTTTTTCGATTTTCTAAGGTTGTTTAGGGTTTTCTGAATTTTTGAGGATTTTTAGGTCTTTTGAAATGTTTTCTATTGTTTTTGTGTTTTCCATTTTTAAATGATTTTTATGTTTTCAAAATATTTGGATGTTTTTGGATTTTTGAGAGTTTTCCAAATGGTTAGGGGTTTTCTGAATTTCTGAGTTTCGACCAAGAACCTAACCTAAAGACCTATCTTATGGGCCTCAGGGGCTAATCAAAGATTATCTTTGCCTATGTTATACACACAAATACCAAGTAGTTCAACTGACTCGATAGATTTATAGGACCAAGATATGAATAGACGAGAGATGATGTCTAATTACAATGGACTACTAAAAGACTAACCTAGGTTGTCTTGGGGCACATCAGTGATAGCCTTGCCTACATTCAAGATTAGAGACAACATAGTTTGATTGAATCAAACCATTTACAAGACAAAGATGTGAACAAATGAGAGACAACAACTAATTACAATAGACTGCTAAAGGACTAACCTAGGGTGTCTCAGGGGCACATTAGTGATGCCCTTGCCTATGTTCAAGCTCAAAGACAACGTAGTTCGACAAGAGACGTTGTTCTTTAGATTTTTTATGTTTGATCTTTTTAGGGATTTTGATATTTTTTGGATGTTTTGGATTTTTCCTTTACAATTTTTTGAATGTTTTTAGATTTTTGCTATACATGATTTTGCAAATGTTTTTGGACTTTTTGGATAAGATTTTATGAATATTTTTTGGTGTTTTCTAATAAGATGTCCCATGAATTGAAGATATACAAGAACCTAATTGTGATCCATAATGAAATTCCCCCAGTGTGATATGTTAGCCTACTTCAATAAAGGTAGGACAAACTAACCTTGATAATATGCCAAGTAGTGCTAAAGAGTTCATGATACCTTATAGTGACAAGCCATGATAAGGACGCAGATAGGGGATGAATGGAGATGCAAAGAATGATAGGTCAAAAGAGCCAAAGAATATATGGAGATACCTTATTATGCAAGGTGCCTATTTTCTAGGTTTTCGCCAAAGTACCTGCCCAAAGTGCCACCGAAGTGGTTTTCACTAGAGGACGACTTTTTTCTCTTTACTTTTTTCAATCCTTTTTCTTATTTTTTTGTATTTTTTAATTTACACCATTCATGTTTAGGCATAAATTTTTTTGAGATGCAAGCTATTGATTAGCTCCTACAAGGGTTCACCTTCAAGGGTTGAAAGTTGGTATGCTCCTGTTTTATAGCTTGCTATGACGACAAACGGACCCAACTAGTTAGGCTCAAACTTTCCTTTTTTGTCTTGATCTGGGAAGTTCTTTTGATTTTGTTTTAAGACAAGATCGCCTACCTGGAATGACCAACATTTGATTCTCCTGTTATGCTATGTTTTAGTCTATTTTGATACACTTGTAAGTGATTAAGGGCATTAGGATGATGTTCATCTAGGAATTCTAGCTCATTCAATCAAGACACTCTATAATCTTCCTCAATTATCTAATTCTTTAGTGGCACTCACAATGATAGGAGCTCAACCTCAATAGGAAAGATGGCTTCTAATCCATAGACTAGAGAGAAAGGGGTCGCTTCTGTAGGTGTGCAGATAATAGTTTGATAAGCCCAAAGAGCGAGATTTAGTTGCAGATGTTAGTCACGACCAACTTCATTAACTATTTTCTTTAGGATTTTTAAGATAGTTTTATTTGTTGCTTCTACTTGGCCATTACCTTGGGGATAGTACAGTTTAGAGACTTGGTGTTGGATATTGAATCTTTGGCACAACTCTTTCACATCCTAAATTTTGAATGGTGTTCCATTGTTTGAGATGAGGGTTTGTGGTACACCATAATGGAAAATTAGGTAATTCAGAATAAAATTGGCTATCTACATCCCCATTATGTAGGTCATAGGAATGGCTTCAACCCACTTAGTAAAGTACTCAGTGCTAGTTATGATGAACTTATGGTAGTTGGATGAGGTTGGAGTGATTTTTCCTATGAGGTCAAGTCCCCACTGCGAAAAAGGCCATAGTGTATTCATTGGTTGCAATTCTTGAGTTGGAGCATGAATCAAATCCCCATGCTATTGAAACTAGATGCATTCCTCACATACTGACGAGCTTATTTTTCCATGGTTGGCCAATAGTACCTCGTCCTCAACAGTTTCTTAGCTAATGCCATACCTCTAGAATGGGACCCACATATGCCATCATGTACTTTTTTTAGGGTAGTTAAGGCTTCCTCTTTGTTAAGACGTCATAGTAATGTCCCTTCGATGCTTCGTCGGTAAAGGGTATTACCTAGGATCACAAATCGGGATGCCTTTTTGACAAAGGTATTTCTAAGGTTTGGGTGATGTTTGATGGAAGGGTTCCTCTATTAAGGTAAGTAAAAATGTCATGGTACCAAGGGGATTGAAGACCAAAAATTACACATGTGATTTCAGATTCGAGGAATTCAAAAGTTGGTACCAAAAGCTATTCTACCAAGAATTCACATTGAAGAATGTTGTTTGACATGTCTAGTAGTGATCCGATTATTTCCATGGCATTTGTTCCTCTATTGTTCATGTGAGGAATATGCTCAAAAGTTATGTCTATAAAAATATCTTTGAGATTCTCCACCATCTTCTTGTAAGGAGTAAGCTTATCATCTTTGGTTTGATAATCATCATTGACTTGGTTGATAACTAGTTGTGGCTCTCCATAGACTTTCATTTCTTGTATATATCATTGAACTACTATCCTAAGACCTGTGATCAAATCTTCATACTCAACAATGTTGTTGGTACATGGGAATGATAGCCTATAAAACTCTGGGATGCAATCTCCTTAGGGGGTGATGAAAATATTTTTGACTCCTGATCCATGTTGGGTGAACGATCCATCAAAGTACATTTTCCACTGAGCTGTGAGATTAATAAGGAGCACTAATTCATTAGGGAAATTAGATATTAAAAGGTTCTCATCATAGATAGGTGCTTTTGCTAACTAGTCTATGATCACCTGTCCTTTCATTGCCTTATGCTCCACATACTCTATATCAAACTCTGTCAAGATCATTACCCATTTTTCCATTCATCCCATGAGAGTCACTTTTGATAACAAATATTTTAATGGAACAATATTTGCAATTAGCTTGATTTGGTGTGACAACATGTAATGTTTGAACTTTGTGAAGCAAAAAATACCACTAGGAATGCTTTCTCAATGGGTGAATAGTTCATCTCATAGCCTCCCAAGGTTCTCTTGATGTAGTATATGGCTCTTTCTTTTCCATTTTCATCATGTTGTGCTAAAAGAGTTCCTAGTGTTGTTGGTGTTGCTGAGATGTATAAGATCAATGGCTTTTTTGGTATTAGTGGCATGAGCATTGGAGGTGTTAGTAGAGAATCCTTGATCTGCTAGAAAGCTTTATCACATTTATCATCCCACTTGTAAGTTATCCCTTTATGGAGAAGATGCAAAAAGGGGTGAGTCTTATGCAATAACTGAGCTATGAACCTTCTGATGAACTGCAACCTTCCTTGTAATACTCTCATCTGCTTCAATTTTTTCATTGGTTCCATGTCTAGGATGGATTTTACCTTTGCTAGGTCAATTTCTATCCCTCTTTGTGAAACGGCGAAGCTAAGAAGTTTCCCTGATGTGACCCCAAACACACACTTTTTTGGATTTAGTCATACCTTGTATTCTTCCAACCTATCAAAGATAGGTCCTAAGACTTGTATGTGCTCACTTCTCTTCTTATATTTTTACAAAATATCATCCACATAGTGTTCAACTATTTTTTGGATCATGTCATGAAAGATGAGGGTCATTTCTCTTTGATAGGTAGCTCTTACATTATTCAACCCAAATGGCAGCACATTCTAGTAGTAGGTTCCCCATGTACAAGTAAAGGAAGTTTTATGTTGATAATCTTTGGAGATTATGATTTGATTATAGCCTAAAAATCCATCCATGAGTGACAACATTTCATGGCCACTTTTATAAATCCACAATGAGATCAATGTTTGGAAGAGGGAAATCATCCTTCAAACATGCCTTGTTCAAATCTCTAAAATCAGTGCATATTTTGATGCCCCTAGTGGGTTTTGAGATTGGTACCATGTTTAAAACCAACTCAGGATAATCTATCGGTTGGATGAATCCAACGTCAAGAAGCTTTTGTAGTTCTAGTTTAACCAAGAGTGCCATCTAAGGGTGCATCTTCCTTAATTTTTTCTTGACTGGTTTGGCATCAGGATAAACTATTAAGTGATGTACAACCACTTTTGGATCAAGGCCTTGCATATCTGTGTATGACCATGCAAAGTTAGCTATTCCCTCTTTAAGGAATGCCGCAAGGTTCTTCTATTCTTTGTCTAGCAAATATTTAGCATAGAAGGTGATCTTAGGTTCATTTTCTATTCCCACATTGAGTGGTGTAGCCTTTTCTACTAGTACTACTTATTTCTCTAGATGCATTACACTAAGGGGGAGATTGAATCCCTCATCCTTGGGTACCTTAGGGAGGTTTTCACAGTGAGATGCATCCTTTTTTTTACTATTTTGGGATCAGAGAGTGCCACTAGGTGGTTTTCACTCAAGGATCTACATGTTAATTGCATTTTATTTATTTTGTGACTGAAGGATTCAATCATCTCCCCATAGTATGCCCCTGTATTGAGCTCTATGTTGAAGCCTTTTTTTGTGATATTCCCATGATAAGTTGTCTTGGAGTCCTTTGAATTCTAAGACCACTTCATCATTTTTGAATAAATCTAGAACTAGTGGTCATTGTTGGTCCATGTCAATGAGTTGCGGATATACTAGGCGTATTTCAATTGGTTGGTTGTTTCAGATAAATATTGCTATGGATATCATGAAGAGGGTGTTGTTCTCAAATAGTTCAACAAGATCAAGGGGAAAGTCATCTAAGGTAGTATCACACAATGTAGGTGACCAAGAGGAAGCCTCAACTTGTTTAGTAGCAATACCTTTTCCAATAACTATGACCTTTCTAGTAGTACAACCTAAGCCAAGATTCTTTAGTCATTTCTTAGGAATGATGGGTTCTATTAAAATATTGTAATTTTGTCCTAACTTCTCATTCTTGTTATATCTCATGATTTACATTACCTATAGACCTTTTTTGTCATCTTCCATGGGAAGAATAGGAATAGGTCATTCATCTTGATAGAGGAGTTTAGAGATATCTTGATCATGGATGTCTTCTTGATTCAAATCTCCCCATTTGGTGAAGGTAGTAGCTGCCATCTTGATTATTTATGGTTCTTTGGTGCTAGATGTTGGTTTCCCATATGTTTGAGGAGAAATAGGTAACTCTCCTAAGACAAAGGTGTCTTATAATATTTTGTAGCTTCCACAATCGTCATCTTGGATTACTGCTTTGACATCAGTTATGCTTTTCACAATTGGTACCTATGATGCTAAGGTAGAGGGTAGAGATGATGGGTCAATAAATGATCTTGATGATGTAGGTCCTTCATCATTTTTGGGTATTTGTGGGATCTTATAAAACTTGGCTTCAAGGCTCTTGTAGTAGTAGAAAGGCTTAGGATCTCCATGGATAGTGATTTCTCTTCCCTCGAAAGGAAACTTTACACACTGATGATAGGTTGAGGCTACAACTTTCAAAGCATGGATCGAAGGTCGACCAAGTAGTATGTTATAGGGAAGATCAAGATCAAGTACTTGGAATGTAGTTTCTACAATAAGAGGTACCACTTGGATTGGAAGTGTTATGATTCCTTGTGATACCCATTCTTGGTCGGTGTATGCTCTAATGGTGGTACTCTTTCTCTTCTCAATAGTATCTTCTGAATAGCCTAGATGCTTGATCAATTACAGGATACAAATGTTTAGCTGAAGACCTCCATCTACCAAGACTCTTTTGACCTTATTTTTATGAATGAAAAAATCAAGGTGTAAAGCACAGTTATGGGATGGTTGTGATGGTAAATCATGTTTGGATAAGGTGAGAAGATGGTTGGTGATGTGCCCTACCATAGCTTGAAACTGATCGATATCAATGTTCTCTAGAACAGATGACTCATACAAGGACTTTTCCAATATTTCCCTTTCTATAGGAGATAATTTCAGGAGTTCCAAAATTGATATTTGAGTGGGGGTTTTTTTAGCTGATCTACAAGATTGTACTTGCTAGGATTAGATGTGGGAAAAGTAGGTCGTGTCCTAGATTGGGCTGGGACAACTCCTTGAATGGTTATTTTGCCACATCGTGTGGTGACTCCACATTTCATACTAGCTCCTTTGATGGTGACAACAATGATAACACTATCATAGGAAGCAACTACATTGGAATAAGAATGTTGAACATTTGTGTAATCCTTAGCTTTTCCATTATTGTTAGTTTTGCTATGATCAGGCATAGGATTCTTGTATATCTTGAGATCTTGGCTTCGAGCTAGTACCTCAATAGATATGGTATCATTCTCTATGAGATCTTGGATAAAATTCTTGAGTTCCATGAAATTTTCTATTTTATGTCCTTTGATTTTATGAAAGTCATAGAGATCATGTTCGTTGTACCAGGATGGATTTTCTTGGGGTTCTTAGTAGTTTTCAAAGTTAGGAAGTGTTATCAAATTTGACTCTACCAATTTCTTCATGATTGTATCAAGGGGTTCTGATAACTATGTGTACTTGTGTTTGGGATAGTTGTTCCTGTTACCAGTTTTCCTTGGTTGCATGTTGTTGTTATTGATCTAATTGTTCTGAGGTGGTACCATTTCTTGCACAGTTGGTTGGATATTAGCAACTTGATTATTGTTGGCTCTAGGAGCACTTAGTATGACCTTAGCATCTACTACACCATCGTTCATTACATTTTTGTTCTTAGCCCATACACAAGGTTCCTCATTTGAACTGGTTGAAGGATGGTTGTCTTTGTAAGCTTGAGTGTTTCCTTGTGAGATTAAAGATCTTTCAATGTTAAGGGCTCTTGGAACAAGCTATTCATAGGATTTGATGCATTGCATTTTCAAGTGAAATGATAGATTCAGATCAAGGTTGGCTATGATGATTCCCACTTGTTGTTCATCAAGAAGAGGCCACTTACTTTTACTAGCTCTTTGTCTCCATCGTTGTAAGAAATTTGCGAAGGTTTCCCCTAGATTTTGTTTGAGTGTGTACAATTCTTATAAACTAATGTCCATGCCAACATTGAAGGAGAAGTGATCAATGAATTTTTTAATGATTTCTTGAAAAGTTTTCATACCAGGAGGAAAACGAGAGAACCAATCCATAGCAATGCCTGTTAAACTTCGAGGGAAGACGTGCATTAGATATGAATCATTGTAAGCCACTTCCATGCACATAACATTGAATTCTTTGATATGGTCCATAAGACTCCCTCTCCCTCTATATTTTTCAATTTTGGGGATTTCAAAACTAGGAGGGAATGGTACCATTGCTATCTTTCGATCAAATGGGTAAGGACACAAGTTATGTGTATGAGGTTTCTTTGTCTTGCCCATGCGAAGGTCCTACATTTCTTGTAATAGTTTTTTTAACTGTGATGTGAATCGTCTTGTGGATTAGGTGGAGGAGCATATGATGGGAGGGTATGTGCAGGATCATCATGGAAAAAAACATCCCTTAAGTGGCAATTCATTCAGAAAAATCAGAGTTAGACAACTTGACGTAAAAATTTGAATAAGTATCTAGATTATTTCAAAAATATGTAAGAATAGAATCTGTAGAAAATTGAATGTAGTTTCTAAACTACTAGGTTTATTGAAAAAAAAATCTATTTGGTGAAAATTTGAAATTTCAATGTAGTAGTACTTAAATTTTAGGAAAAAATAAGAAGCAGTGTCCGTCTGACCACCCTAACCACAATAAAATGATAATATTTTAGATATAAGTAGAGGACTCATGTCCCGATGTGATGCATATTTTTTTGTAATTTTTTCTCAAGTAAATAATTAATTATGATTTTTTATTACAATTTTTCAAAAATACATAAACTTGTATGTCTGACCACCTTAACTTGGTCAAAACTTCATGAAATTCAAATTTTTTTTTTTAACCCTATAGTATGCGAAGCATAGAATGTGATGCACCCTAACCACAATAAAATGATAATATTTTTTTATAATATTTTAGATATAAGTAGAGAACTCATGTCCCGATGTTATGCATTTTGTTTTTGTAATTTTTTCCCAAGTAAATAATTAATTATGATTTTTTTATTACAAATTTTCAAAAATATATAAACTTGTATGTCTCACCACCTTAACTTGGTCAAAACTTCATTAAATTCAATTTTATTTTTTTTAACCCTATAATATGCGAAGCATAGAATGTGATGCATGTTTTGGATTCAAAAAATGTGATACCGTTTGAAAGCTATAGATATTTTTCAATCAACCTATCAATTAGGACATTAGTCGTAATTCAAATAGAAATTAAATAATTATTATTTATTAAATTCAAAGTAAATCATAATTTATATTGGTGGAAATCTAAGAATCTACTTTAAAAACCCTTTTTGTTTCATCAATTTTGGGTAAAAA
The DNA here is from genome assembly GCA_007258455.2 of Sequoia sempervirens. Taxonomy (NCBI): domain Eukaryota; kingdom Viridiplantae; phylum Streptophyta; class Pinopsida; order Cupressales; family Cupressaceae; genus Sequoia; species Sequoia sempervirens. The sequence continues at coordinate 168,164 of VDFB02183333.1, read as the reverse complement.
AAAGTTGTTAGCTGCATACCCTATACATACCCATCATATTGCAACTTTTTGGCCTATCATCATCCTACACATACCTTTGATGATAGATGAGTTATATGGGGTGTATGAGGGTGTGATATTTTGTGAAAGTGATGAATATGTTCCTGATGTGTTTGGATTGATGATGTTCATATGAGGAAAATAAGATCCTTGTTACTATTATTGGGCATACTGTTGAGCTAGTAAGGCTTGTTGTTGAGCTTGTTGTTGGGCCTGCTATTGTTGTTGTGCTAATAAAGTTGCTTGTTGTACTTTTTGTTGTTGTGTGGCTTGTTGTGTTGATAAAGCTGCTTGTTGAGCTTGTTGGTAAATGGCCACTTCTTGTTGTTGTTATTGTTGTTGTTGTTGATGTTGTTGTTGTACTAATGTTGCTTGTTGAGCTTGATGTTGTTGTTTTGTTAGGGTTCCTTGTTGAGCTTCTTGTTGTTGTTGAACTAATGTTGCTTGTTGAGTTGCCAAGGCTTCTTGTTGTGCTAATGCTACTTGTTGAGTTGCTAAGGCTACTTGTTGTGCTTGTTGTTGTTGTATGGATTGTTGGTAAGTTTTTTGTGCTTGCTGTTGAGATAGGGCATGTTCTTGCAATGTGGGATCAGGTCATTGTTGAGATATCTATGAAGTATTAGGGACATTGATGTTTTGAGTGGTTAGTGTATTGGTAGTGAAAGGTGGAGGATTCACTTGTTTTAACATTCCTTGTAAGATAGTGGATTGAGGTGGAAGAATGTATGTTTGAGGCCCTAATTGATTTGTTATAGAAAAGGGAACTATTGGAAAGGATGGTGTCATTAAATTTTGCAATGGAAATGACACAGTAGGACCTTGAGTCCATTGATTGAAAAGATTCCCTTGTCCTTTGTTTGGAGGATTGCATTGTGTAAAAGATGTAAACAAAGGATTCATGATCAAGGTACTCCCAGGTTTGATAGAACTCATAACCAAGGGATTGCTTTGCAGTGGATTGATAGGAGATGATGTGATAATGGTAGATGGAATGGATGAACCCACCTGAGGGTTGGATAATGATGTCCCTAGTTGGGTTGAGGGTTGATATTGTGATATGGTATTGGCATGCCCTTGTGTGTTGATTTTATTTTTTTGGTCTATACTGCTCTACGTGATGGTAGGTACACTTGTGGTACTCATAGGTGTGGATGAAGAAGGGTTTCCCAAAAATTTTGAAGTGGTGGTAGAATATTGAAGTTAAAGTGGAGTATGTAGTTTTTCTGGATCTTCGAGAATGGGAGGAGCACCAAAGGTAGGAGTCCAAATGGTAGTGAGAGGTGTAGGATTCATTTCAAGAGTACCCACAAGTGTATTACTTTTGAATGGTAAGGTGTGACCAAAATATTTAGCAAGGCTGGTTGTAAGACTAGGTATGTAAGCTTGACTTAGCCCTTGTGATGGAATTGTGAAATCCTATGTGAAACTTTGTACTAAAAACTTTGGGGAGATAGGAGCTACACTTTCAGAAAGTTGATGTTCTCAAAGTTCTTCCCTCGTGAGCTCAAATGGGTTGTTCATGACATCTTCAATTTCATATGGTCCTAAAGGAGATGATGGTTGTTGCAATGGTGTAACATAACTTCTAGGATCAAATTCCAAAGGATTTGGATTACTTGAGGTAAATATAACTTTTTCTTTTCCCATGATTCTCTTGTGTTGTGATCTCATTTTTACCATAAATTTGGTGTTAGCTATGGGAGAGTTGTGTTGAGTTTTGTATTGTTTGAAATCTCTAGTTGACTCAAACCTAGGTAAAAGGGACACTCTAAGTCTTTTGGGAGCAATGATGATAATGTGGGATGAAAATATGGGTGATGTGGGAAGTGATCTTTGCAAGAATTTTGGGATAACACTTTTGACTTAAGTTTGATGTTTTGATGTTGGGATAAAGGTTATTAATGAGTTTAGAAATATTTAGGGTAGACTTGTGACCTTCAAGATAAACTAGTTCAAAGGTGATAACTATCTCAACTAAGTGCATGGAAAAGGATACATTTCACATACAAAATAGCTAAGGTAGCAAGTTGATTTGATGTTTTAAGTCCCAAAGTGTTAATGTATTTGAAATTTTGCAAAGATAGATGAGGTGAAAGATGAAATGTGATGAAATGGTGAATGAAATGTTGGAGCCAATGATGAACTAAAGTGAACCATTTGTTTTGACAAAACCACGGTAGTGAGAATGATGCTAGACCTCTAAAATGTTCAAATCATAAAGACTCGACGATTTTTAGAAAATTTGTTGATCTTCAAAAAGTTGAATGTTTTGGTTCATGAAGAACGTGTATAGGTCAGGATTTCTTCTTATAGTGCATTCATAAAAGTTTATCAACAATTTGTTTATGTTTTCATAGAGTTCCTCAATGTGGTTGTTGATTTCTTTTGTAATACAATGTCTAAGTTTATGGTTATGAACAATTGAATTTCGTTTAGGGATCTTTACTTTGCATGAGATCATTTGGTAAAGTGAGCTTTTGTTTTGAAAAGATCAAGGTAGTGAAGATGAAGCTAGACCCCTAAAATGTTCAAGTTCTAGAAAACAAGAGGAATGATGGGAATGTTCAAACCTATTCTAGCTCTTCTAGCTCAAGCATAAAAGTTTCTCAACAAAGTGTAACGATTGCGATAAAAGATTGAAGCCCACTTTTGACCATACTCTGTTCTATGATTCCTATCTATAAAATTGTGGGTTGGAAAGTTTCTTCTATGGAGATTAACTTTTTGGTGAATCATTTAAAGGAGTTGGGTATCATGAAAAAGACTAGGATTTTGACTCCAAAAGAATGCAAAAAATTCTAAACTATACCTTGAAGTGTGTCTATAAAAGTTTTCTACCAACTTGTTTCTATTTTTATTGCTCGAAGGTGTTTCTTAAGAGCTTTTGGAGTGAGATGCCTAAGTCTAAAATGAGAACCGATAGACTTTGTCTTAGGAATCCTAATTATTTTGTGAGATCATGTGGGGATAGTTTAAGTATATGGAAGAAAGGGAGATATTTATTGCCACACAGGTGGTGGTAATAGGGGCCTTCTAGCCTCAATATCAATGTGTTCCTCTTCTTCATCTAAAATGGTTGCTACGTTTCTCCAATGTGAGTTTGTTTCCTTGTTTTAAAAAATGAAGGTTCTCAAACTACTAATGAGATCTGTTTGTTCACCATTTATGAGATCAAAGTTTGGCTAGATTATAGAACCTAGAAGATCAAGTTGTTCAACGGGAGCAGTCAGTCTCCAAATAGTTATGTGGGGTTCATTTGTCAATTTATCTTTGCTGAAATGAATTGATTTTACCACAAACACTTGTCTTGATTATGTTCTCAAACTAGATGTTTATGTCAAAAACATCATAACTTTCACAATGTCCATTTCATGAAAATCATGAGATTAAATCCATAATTTCCTATGTTGTCTTTGGTAAATATAGGTTTGAGATTAATGTCAAGATATTTAGAAATTGCTAAGGATAAATCTTCAGGACAAACATTAATATCAAGCCTAATTCAAGAAGTCCATATTTGAGCCAAAGTGTTTGAAATTTTGGATAGTGAATGTTTTCTTTTGAATCATTTTGAAATCAAGCGAAGTGTTAAACTAACTCACAAGCATTACAACCCTAGGCTAGAAATGGTTATATTTGTTCTATTCCCACTTGGATTTCTCCAACTACGCTTATTCAGAGTGGATGATTAGAAGCTTGACCACATTGGCTCCCCTCCATGACACTCACTTCTATGGGTTAGTCAAGCTTCAAGTTCTCATGAATCTCCCATGAAAAACTTTTCATCTCTACTAAGAACCACAAATATCTAGGATGGCTTTGGAGGTCCGACCTCCTGACATCAACAAATATTAGGGATTTTTGGCTACTACAAAAAGGTTTGTAATAAGGGCATCCAATTTAGGGGCTGAAATGATAAAATCCTTATGAGAGGTCTCCCAACCCTTAGAACAAGGGCTTTATGCATCATAAAGATAATTGGGGAGAGCTATCATGTACTACTTCCCATTTATTAGATTTTTATCACAACCACAAATTTATATAGCGGTTTGGAAGAGCTTGTATTATGCTCATTACCGCTTGGGTTGTTCTCTTGGGGTGAGTAATTTTTCCCACCAAGGCAAGCCTTGTAAAGGTGAACAATAGCGAGTAAGTACATCTGTAGTTTGATTATCTTTTCTTGCATGCACAAAGAGAAAAAACACGCTATGCCTTTTCTCACAACAGCATAGTTGTTCAATTTTAAACTCAAATTGAAAGATGAAGGTAATTTTTGAGACAACCAATGTCACTAAAATTATTTTGATTCTCAAGATTTCCATGACATGCGAGAGAAGTGCATACACATTCTCATGACACAAATTGCAAAGAAAATTACAAGACAATTAAAGCACAAGTTTATTTTAAGCCTCAAAGCAATGATGAGTTCTTTTTAAAGCACCAATTGAAAGATGAATTTTCCTTGTTCAATTTTAAGCCCAATTGAAAGATGTGATGTGAGGGTTCATTTTATCCAACTTTGAACATTCATTTTAAACCCAATGGAAAACTAGTGCATAGCCTAAAACTCAAAGTAAAAAAGCATGAAAATGGGTTATAATTTCCCCAAAGCGTTGAACCCTAGTTACAACTATAGAATGTTTATATAGAAGAGAAGGTCTTCAATATCGCTCCATGACTTAAAACCTACAAAACCTTGTATTCTAACAATGAAAACATAGTCATACATCGATTAGTGATCAGATAATCAAAAGAAATTAAGTCACATGTCAAAAAAAAAAGTGAAGTTTCTTACCCTAGTTGAGTTTTGTTGCACATGATGGCGTCACAATTTGAAATTTGGGTGTAGCTCTGGTGAATTTGAGCATCACTCTGCAGAAGGACCAATGAGCATGATTGTGTTGTTGTTTTGATGGGCGTCATTGTAAATGAGTGTGTCATGATTTGAACTTTAAAAGCATCAGTCTAGTGAAGGTGAGCATCACCATTTTCAATCCATGATACTTCAAATTTAAATATGCATCACTATATTTAAATCGATGTTGGCCAATTAAATATGCATTGTTGTATCAAATTGCTTGGGTCTCGCTATATGGAGACACTATTGAAATAGCATCATTGTTTGCATTTTGAGCATCAATGCAACTTGCAAAACAACATGAACATGAATTTCGAGCTAAAATATGGTTAAATAATTAGATTTCCCTCGTTCTAGCGCTAGAATTCTGATGTAAAATACTAGAAAGGGCCAAATTACGCTTGATCCATGATGATTCGAAGCATAACAGAGCCACTAATACTCGAATCTCAACAAGATCAATCAATCAAAATTGAAAGTAAACATTTTATCAAAAAACCTAGCATGCTAAATTCATGAAAGCTTTAAAGAAAACATCTACTCTAATCTATTGAAACTTTATCTTGTTGTGGAATTGGTGGATTGTTGGTGTGGACCGATGACCCTTTCCCAATCCCATGATAGTGAGCTGGTTTTAGTCAATTCTATGGAAGAGAATCGATGAAACCATGGTGTTTGATGTGGTGAAAACCTAAATTATGCACAAAATGAACATGATGCTGCAAGCAAAGTTACCATGATTCCATGCTATAAATGATCTAATTATGCAATTTATAAGCTAATCTAAGTTAATCTAAGCTAATTTAAGCTAAAATAATGTTAAAAGATGAAAAACCTAATTTATTTACAAACTAGCATGGATCCATGGAATCCATTAATGAAAGCTTGAAGCTATTATGCAACTAAAACAAACTAAAAATAAGCTAAATGTGTGTAAATTGAGTGTATGGATGTGAATAAATTTAACAACATAAGTTTACAATAAAAGATGGATCTATTTGTCTCCAAATAGTGACCTATTTATAGGAAAGAAAATGAAGAATGGATGGTTGAGATCAAAAAGCTCAATCAATGGTTCAGGATGAAGAAGATGAGAGGCATGGATCATAGATTCTCATCAACGGATGAGAATGCATGATGAAGATTAATCATTTAAGCTCACAATTACCTTAAACAAACACACTTTTGACCTACTCACACAGTTCAAAGGTAACTTTCCAAAGAGGTAATTGGGTTTGGTTTGTTAAAGAAGCCAAGTGAATTGATTGGAGGAGAGGGAATATTCCTTATAATATTCCATTTGGATGAAGAAAAAGGTTAATTTACAAATTAAAACAAAGTTTTAATTATGCAAAAAGGATAAAGAATATTCCATGGGAATATTCCCTTTGATTAGAGGAAAGTTAGTTTAATTGCTAATAAAACAAGGTTTCATTTATGCAATTAGGGAATTAGAAGATTTGAAAGATATTTATTAAATTGGATGATTTAATAAATAGGTGAAGGGAATGAAATGATATTTAATTAAATGACTTAGTGTTATTTAATTAAATAATATGACTTAGGAGATTAAATTAAATAGTTTGATCTATTTAATTTAATGAGATGAAGTGTTAGTACGAAAAGAGATGAATTAACCCAATTTAATTAATTAGGCCAAATAGACAAAAATGATGCAATTAATTAATTAGCTAGGCTAATTGAATTAATTAAGCGAAAAGAGGATAGATAAAGAGGAAATGATGTTAGTAAATCTTATTCGAGTGTATGACATTGATTAGGACATTTTTCAGTGTCTACAATACCTAGACCACTACTCGTGGGCTGCTTAGAGGGGATGGGCAGATGCAAGAAAGAGGCCATCAGACACACTAAATGATACTCTCACAAAGCCCCCCAAAGGTTCGCAATCAGACAGTGACCCAACTAAGACTTTATTCTACAATGCCTATGGAACCTTCCAACTACACCTACTAGGGGTCTCAAGTAGGGTTGTAAGGTGAAAGGCCTCACAACACTCACACTTACAATGCTCCTATAAAATGAGGAAAGGAGCCTTCAACACTACTAAATGGAACCAAAATTATTCACATCAAGTTAACAAAAAATGTAAGAGAGGGGGGCCAACCACACCAAGGCTCTAGGTCATAGAGAGCCAAGAGTGGAGGGCTTCCCTAATATTTATCTCACTCTAAAGGGAATTTTGGGGTGAGGATTGAGAATGAATGGAGGGCTTCCCTAATATTTATCTCACTCTATAGACTTGAAGTTTAGGTTTGGGCAAGGAAAGTTGGTTTTTGGAGTCAATATTGTACCTTAGAAAACTCTCTCTCTAAGGATGGCAATGTGGTTCTATGACAACAACGTGGTGCACTAGCGTCTCTCTAGCACACTGGCATCTGTATGGGAAAAAAAAAGATGTAATAAAGAACACCAGAAACTTACTAAATTTCCTAGCTAACTAATCTTAATGAAATAAAAAGAATAATGAGATATGAAAAGTAAAGACGAAGATGATAAAGCAAGTAAATAAAGGCTAGGGTGATGAAGATTATCTCATAAAAATGCCAGTTTGCCAGCTAGCTCCACGTGCAGATCCACCTATATACAAACAAGAAGGGGAAAATTGTTGGGGCTATATAGGGGAATGTCTCAGTCAAACCCCCATTTTGGTGTTTCCACCTCCACAGATAGCCAGAAAGCAACAAAGTAGAATATGCAATAAAGAAAGTAGAAAGTAAGATTTTCGAACACTACAAAGCAATACTATGCTACTCTATTAAATCACAAAGGAGAGGAGTGAAGTGTTACCACCTCCACCCAAAGGCTCACTATCCAATGAAGGGAGAATGCAAGGTATGGTCTTGGAAAAGTCACCACAACCGCAACAATGATGAAGGGAGGTCTCACAAGACTCGAAGCCTACAACTTCTATGGTTTCCTTGCACTTACAATGTGGAGTTGATGGAGTAATAATGTTGTTGCAGTGCTTACAATGAAGTACTAGAATGTTTGTTAAGAGTTTGAATAAGTTGAATGAATTTCTAAGAGGGCATGAAAAGAGATGAAGTGATTGAATGAAGAATGTTTTTTAAGGTGGGATGAGAAGGAATAAGCCATTTTCAAGTCAATTGATCAAAGAGGGACGTTACAATTCAACCCCAATCAGGTGTGTAACTCCTTTTCCAACTTTAGATGTGGGAATCTTTCAAGCATGACAATATACTACACAAAATTCCATGCACCACAATTGCATCCCCGAAAAATATTCTCTCACCGACACACAAGACAAAAACCAAGTGGATGGAAGGAAGGTGGGTGATGTGGAATTTTTCCTTCGGATTTGATGGAATGCTAGAAAATAATGACTAGAAAAAGGACAAGAAGAGAGAAATTGAAGATAGAAATATAGTTGAAGGTCCAAGTTTCCTAGAAATTCCAAGTTTAAGTGTTGGAACCATGGAAATCCCATGAAATAATTTATAGACTATAAAGAAGAGAAAAACAATAAATAAATGGTGGTTTCAGTAAGTCTTCCCAAGATGATGTAAATACCTTTGTCACAAACTTGACAACACATGCATTAGAAGGTGCATTTTTAATTATCTCACACACTTCCTTCTATATGACCTCCCATTATGAGTGGTTCTCTAAGTAAGAATAACATGATGGTGGGGTGGTATACCTTAGATATGATTATCACCGAAATATTATTGGTCATGGAAAATTTCTTGTCAAATTCCTAGATAGACATGTAAAGGGGATTGATGGTGTTATACATATCCTTAGTTTTCCAAAAAACATACTATTGGTGAGAAAATTAAATGGTGCAAGTATGTAAGTTGTTTTATTTAATAGAACATATAAGATGATGTGAGAATATATGGTGTTTACAATGGTGTTCATGTTGAAACTATATTTTAGCTAGACACATCTACTATTTAATGTAATAGTTCATATACCATTATAACTAAGTGATATATAGAATATATAATCAAATCATTGTAGAAAAATTAATAAAGATGAGTGTTGTATCCATTTCCAATTATCTTGATTTACAGGTACCCAAGAAAGCTAATCTTTAGATTTAAAACTATTAATTAAAGTAATAACACTAGAGAATGGACCACATAGGTTAAGAAAATATGAGGACCCTAAAAATAAAAATATTATAGATAGAATAATTAACTATTATCTTGAGTTTGATTTCTATGAAAGTGGAATTTATGCTAAAGACCATGTTGAGTTTTACTCATATGTTCATTAGTCTTATAGGGTTTTGGATTTAATTTATGTTGATGTATTTGGTCTTGTAAAATTTCCTTCTATTTCTAAGTATTTGTATAATGTATATTTTGTAGATGATTATTCTAGAATGACACAGTTGTATTTCATCATAAATAAATGTGAAGTCTTCATTCATTTCAAAACCATTGTAGATGTTGGTGTGAATAAATTTCTCATACCTAGCTAATTCCTAGCAAGGGGACTTATTCACATGTTAAGTTTTCTTACATTCTAGGTGATCTTATAGAAGTCTTAGTTTTCTAAATAAGATCATATCCTATTTTATATTTTTTTGCATTTTTGTTAAGTTATTTGTCTCATAACATATGATTAAGACACATGTCAAAATATTGTTTGATCCTATCTCACACAATGGCTATATAACCAAGGGGTTGTACTTTTTATTTTGTTGCAATCCAATACAATCGCAATATTGAGTATTGTGTATTGGCTATAATATTTTGCATCCATTATTGCAAATTTATGCTCTTGATTTTCTCTATCGTAGAAGGTTATTTTTTATTTTGTAAGTGATCCTAGAAGCTTGAGTCCTTGAGTGACTCTAACATGGCATCAAAGCTTTAGATCTATAACCCCCTTCTTATATTTGGGAGATAATTAGGCTTGATTTTTTGCAATGGTTCAAATCTTGGTGGATGTTGAAAACTTGAGTATGCTTTTCTATTGCATCAAATGATGACCTACAGAATAAGAAAAACTTGATAGAAATAATAGATTCAGGGGTTTTATATTTGTAGATTTGTATTGCACGTTCATTTTGGAGCATGATGGTATAAATCTAATCTCACTTATGAGTTTAGAATTTCCAAGAATTTCAGATCTAGCTTTTATTTCACTCATTTTGATATTGTATGATATATTTTAAATTGGGATTTAAAGCTTAGATCTAGTGAATAAATTTTTATTGGAGTACTTATAGCCCAAATGGATGCTTCCATTACATTTAGATGGCCCAAAAACCCCTATTTTTTTAAAAAAAAAATTGTCCTTTTTTTAGTTTGAATTTTGGAAATTTTTTATTTTGCTAGGAGGGTCATCACTAAAGGATAAATTTAACATTTTTATAAAAGAAATCATAACTTTTGATTCAGAAATCAGATTTTGATGAATGAGATATTGTTGGAAAGCTAGTTTTGAGAAACTTGTAATGATGTAAGTGATTTATTATAATTTTTTATTTGATGTCTGTTTTTCTAGCTTGATGTTAGATCTTGTTTTCTAAGCTCCAAGCTCATAAATTTTTCTTTGGAATTCATTTTTTCTCGATTCTTGTGACATTAGGAAGGTATTCAAGAGTTTAATATATGCACATTTTGCAAAAATAAATCTATAATTTCAAATTTTCAATTTGAAGCCAGATTTGTATTTTGGCATAACTTGTAAATTTACAAAATAGTGGCATTTTATTTGAGAAAAAGGGTTATTTTCTTCTATTATGAGGGGTAATTTTATGTTCCTCTATTGTACATGTGGATATGAAAAAAGTATCTCTTTTTCCTTGATTGATTTGAGAATAAATATGATAAATTGGACTTAATGAGGCCTTGATTTAGTGTTGTGAGGTGTTTTACACATCCACACTAGATCTTGGACCCTTGAAAACTAAATAAAATGCATTTATTGATGTCTTGAAAAGGTGGTGTAAGGTGTTGTAAAAGGCTTTCACACTGCTCTAGACTTAATGAAACTATTCTTCCCCTAATTCAATGTTATAAAATGTATTTAATTGCATTATCACACTAATCTAGAAGGCTTTTAAATTAAACCTAATCTTAATCTAGTGTTGTAATATGTCTTACACAATCACATTGGATGTTATGCCTTTCTAGGCTATGTGGACCTCATTTAAATGTTGTAAAGTGTATTTAATCACACTTTCACATTGAACTTTGTGCCACTAGCCCTAATTATCCTTTACATCATCATTAATAGGCCCCTATGGCCCCATATTGTGCATCCTGAGCTTAAATTGATCAAAGACCTGATAAAAATCATCATATAAACATGTTTTATTCATTCCTTGACAATCCAACTAGAAAAATAACCCCTATGGTACCAAGTCGCCCATCTAGGTGAATTAGTCCCATCTAGGTGGGAATAAGTCACCCAGCCTAGCGACTTAGTCTCGTTTGGGCTATTTTTGAGGTTTAGGTGGGAAAAATTGGATTTTAAGTTTATTTTTCCTTCATGTCGGCCTTAGCGATCAAATTAATGAGAAAATTAGGTGGATTTCCTATAAATACAAGCTTCTAAACCCTAATTCATAACTCATTCATTTTCATTCATCATTTATCTTCTCTCTCAAGTCAAGCAAGCTAGGGTTTTAGCATTCTAAGTCATCAAGATAGCTTTCAAAGACATTCAAGGGCAGATTCTTCATCTTTTGCTACAGAAATTCAAGAAAAATCTTCATGCAAAGTCTCTAACTCCATTATTTCATGCTTCATTACATTGTTTCTTCATTTTGGTTTAATTACCTAAAAAGGTATTTGACCAAGGCAAACCCCCATACCCTAACAACCAATATTTATTTCTCCTTCCTTGTGTGTTTGTAGATTTAGGTATCTTGAAGGCTTGGAAATCATTAAAGATCAATTTGAAAAGTTTTTGAAGACATCTCCTTGTCAACTAAGTCAAAATCTACACAAAAAGCCAATTACAGTGTCAAAAATCAGAGTTTTAGGGGCAGACACCTGTTAGGAACTAAAGTGCAGACCAAGGGCTTCCATTTCCACTTTCAGATTTTTAGAAATTTAGAAGTGGACTAAGTCACCAATAGTGGTGACTTAGTCCCACTGAACCTATTTTTTGGAGGTTTCTGTAGATTTGGATACCCATTTGGCTAAAACGGGCTGCAAAGCAATTTTTCCAAATCTAGGACTAAGTCACCCAGATTGGCACAAATATCCCAGTTGGCTTCTACATCAGGTTTTTTAGGATTCCAAGCCTTCATTCCATCCTTTTTCAGCCTTCAAGTGCACACATTCAGTTTCATCAATTTCTGTTACAATTTACCTTCATTTCTAGGTGTTTTTGAATATCACAATGTGTTTTCAAACATCTTCCATTTCTTAGATTTTGCATTAATGATAAATATCTTTTATCAATTTATTGCATTAGGATATTTTTTTTAGGCATATTTCATCCAAACTTGCATTGATTTTGAGTGTAGACATTGCCCATTTTAGCCCATCTTTCTCCTTTTAGGTGAAAAACCCTAGAAGTGCAAGAAAGCCATTGGAAGCCAAAATCTTTGTTTATAGTACTTTCCAATTTTATCGTGGATTTACTAAAATTTTTACTTCTAACCCCATATAACTATCATGAATGGAAGTCATAAATGGGGATTTTTTTGTTAAAATTGAAGTTACGAAGAATCATATTTGACACAAATTCACAACCTATAAGAGCTATAGAAAGAAGAAAAAGGTTTGATAGAAGGGATGAAGCCCTTGGTACTCTTATTTTTCCAATTTATCTATATCTTACATATCATGTTGCATCTTTTACATGTCCTAATGATGTTTGGAATACCTTAGAGAGTCTCTTTTTTAAGCTAAATAAAATGAGGAAATTTAAGTTGGAGAATGAACTTATGAGTCTTAATCCTTCAGATTTCGATAATATCTAGGACTTCTTCACTAAGCTTTAGATTGCAATTATTTTATTATGGGTTCACTAAAGAGGATGAACAATTGATTCTTTCTATTATTGCTAAGCTTGGTCTTAATTATTCAGTGTTTGTTTCTACATTTTATGCTATAATGGATGCCCTTATAAATGTATAAATAATGCCTTTTCTTGATCAATTTGTAGCTCAACTCACAAGGGAATAGGTAAATTTGGCACACATGTGAAAATTAAAGTCTTCCATATCTCAAGCTCTTCTGACAAAAGATCAAAAGGATTCAAGTGGAAAAAGTAAGAAGCAAAATAAGGACCCCAAGTCTAATGAGAAAGGTAAAAATTCACCTTCACATAGCACTCATGAGTCCACTTCCTCTTCTAAAGAGGACTCATCTAAAAAGAAGAATTTGAAATGTGTATATTGTAAAAGGCTAGGACACGATGAGCATAGATGTTATAATAAGAATATTGATGAATTAGCACACCTTCTTTAGAAGAACAACATTCCACTACCCTCATCATTTTCTTCATCTTATTCTTCAACATCTTAATCCACATTAGCTTCATCATCATAATTAGGGAATGTAGGAGCTAAAAATGGTCTAAAAAAATGAAAGGACAAGCTCTCTTGGCCTTCATATGTTCTGAATCTAGAAGATAGTTTGTTGATTTAGGGGCATCTCATCGTATGGAATCATCTATGTGACTGTTCTCTTCTTCTGAGCCTTGTAATTCAAATAATATTTTGATGGGTAACAATTGTTAGAAACCAAGATCACCTACATGCAAAGGGATACCTGTCACATGCAAAAGACATGCAGAACCAAAGAAGATGTTCTGTAAACCTCAAAGTAAAAATGCATTAAAGAGAATCAATTATTACAAAGAGATCAATCCTTATGAAGGAGATCAAGAAACCCTAAAAGGGAAACCCTAAATGAAACCCTAGTGTGCATGCAAAGGGATACATGTCACATGCAAAAGACATGCAGAACCAAAGAAGATGTTTTGTAAACCTCAAAGTAAAAATGCATTAAAGAGAATCAATTATTACAAAGAGATCAATCCTTATGAAGGAGATCAAGAAACCCTAAAAGGGAAACCCTAAATGAAACCCTAGTGTGCACACTTAATAATTAATCAATTATTAATGTGCCTAAGTTTAGCTTAAGCAACTAAAGGAATAAGTGACTTAATTAATTAACAGTATGATATAATTAATTAAGCATAATAACTTATTACTCTAACACCCCCCCTTAAGATGAACTTAGGAAGAAGCTAAAACACTAGAATAAGATGCATGAAAGCAAAGATGGGTCCCGACAACTAGGCCTGATCAGGTACCCATTTACAAATGCAAGAATGGAGTAGAGAAGGAAAAACCCAGTGGGACCCCCCCTACAATGAGATGACATGCTACAAAGAAGCATTGGAAGAACATTGTGGAGTAACATTGGAACCTGATAATGGCAAGCAAGGAAAGATATCTTCTGTTTACTACTAAAACCAGATGAGAGTCACTGATTGACTCAAGGAATCATGATAAAGCAATAGCAGACCCGATGCCACGAAACACTCAAAACTCCAAACGGGAACAACCCTGGAATCTATGAAGCAACAAGCAATTATTGAATGATGTATTACTGAAAATGAAGTGTAAAGATGCAGATGCACTCTCCCAACTGCCAAAACATCCAAGTAATCTCCAAACAACCCATGGGCCAAATCTGGACTAAGTGATCAACTTGGGACAGATATAGAAAAAGTGCATGGACAACATAGAGCTCCTCAATACCTTTCCAACGCCGCCAAAGATAGCGAAAATCGGAGATCGTGGCAAAAAGTTATGAGCTTGGAAGTCCAAAAGAACATCTAAATTTAAAACGGCAATAAATGCAGGTAAATAGAAAATACTGAAAAATAAACACACCATTGAAAGGCTTGGAACCAGCTTTCCGGTGATATCTCGTTTGCCCGATTTTGATACCGTATGCCCAAGTTATGACCAAAAGAAAAAAACTGCTCCTTGAAGGGCAAACTAGGGTTAGGAGGGGGCAAAGGGCCATCGTGATGATGTCGCTGACGTCATCACTTCACGAGCTTAAATTTGACGGCCATCACGACCATCGGCACAAAAAATTCCCCCGCAAAAAATTGAAGGTCGTGGGAGGAATATGCGATGAAGGGAATATTCCACGACTGCGGTTGAGGTTGGAATATTCGATTGGAATCTCAAAAGATTCCCCTCGGTATGCACACCAGATGCATGTGGGTGCCAGAATTTTGAAGAAAGCGAATGTCTGTTGGTGATGCCCATACTGCATTGGTTGGAGAGGCGCCGTGTTTGAAAGCAGCCCGAGGAATGCGCCGGTGGAATGAGGTGGTGGAGGTGGCGGTGGGTAGGGCCGCCCTACCAAGCGTGTGTACAACGCATGGTAATGCCGAGGGGTTTGCCTCGCCCAGGCTTTAAAAGCCTTAAAACTTTTTAAAAAACTTTACATTGTTTTATTTTTTTATTTTTTTGAATTTTGATTTAAAAAACTATCGATTACGCGATAATTGTAGGTAAAAAAAGTAATTAAAAACCTGATTTTTTTGAGAAGATGCGTGCATAGGGATGAGTATAGAGGCCATACGGACAAAATTGCCTCTAACCAATGCGAATATAGGTGAGTTATATATCATTTTTCATCTCTTAGATGCTCGACGATGGTGAGGTCCGATCTACACGAAAATGCACCGGAAGCTTCACAACTCGTCTTGCAAAAAGATGCCTGTGGAAACCCTTGCATTAGAAACTCACTGAAAGGCCATATCTTCAGATCACTAGGCAGCTGCAGGTCTGGAGCTCTGATACCATGTTAGAAACCAAGATCACCTACATGCAAGGGGATACCTGTCACATGCAAAAGACATGCAGAACCAAAGAAGATGTTTTGTAAACCTCAAAGTAAAAATGCATTAAAGAGAATCAATTATTACAAAGATCAATCCTTATGAAGGAGATCAAGAAACCCTAAATGAACCCTAGTGTGCACACTTAATAATTAATCAATTATTAATGTGCCTAAGTTAAAAGCAACTAAAGGAATAAGTGACTTAATTAATTAACCGGTATGATATAATTCATTAAGCATAATGTATTACTCTAACAGAATAAATACATGAAGGTATGTGGGAATGGTTCTATTGACATGAGGGAAGGAAATTTTAATGTACTTTTTGTTCCTTCCTTGTCCTCTAATCCCCTTTCTATTTATCAAATTACCTGGCATAGTGGACAAGGTAAGATAGTAGAGTTCACTCCTAATAGAGTATACATAAAGGACTCGAAGACTAGAGGTATCATTGTTATCATGATGGTTGATCATTCATCTCATTTGTATTCCTTTTCTCATTTTGCTTCTATTGATGATAATGTTCCATTAACTACTATTCACACTCATTCATCAAGTGTGAATCGTGTATGTGAGGAGAATTTTGGCCTTATAAACCTTGGTATTATAGAGATCACTGCAAAGATTCTTACTCCATCTCCTACTTCATCAACTACAAGTGCTTCTATTCATTAGGATGATCATAGCTTTTTATATCTTGCTTTGTGAGATGAATATTTGATAGGGATTTCCAACTTAATTATGGAGTCTAATACTATAATTTAGAGGACACAGCTGAGAGGGTCTCTCTCCTCTTTGATGACAATTTTAGCATAATTATTATCCCATCTTCTTTTTCTTTGGAGAATTATAGTCATCAGCTTCCTCACATCCTTGATTTGTCATGTTTTTTGGTTGATATTGACCATAATTATGTTGTGACTTCTTCAATATTGGAGACTCCTAATAAATTTTTAGAGACATATATGTTGAGAATCCATACTTCCTCCTTTCATTTGGACATGTAGTGGCTACTTCATCTACCTATGGACTTGTTTCATCCTAAGGGAAGATGTATTTCTTGTAGGCATTAGATTATCTTTTCTTTTGAGTAATTCTTCATCAACATTGGAGCTTCTTCATTATGGGGCCCAAATATCTTGTCTCTATTTTTCTATCTTATGTGGGGGTCAATGATTGTTATTCATGATGGATGTTTTCCTTGGGGGGTATCATTTAGTCCTCCATACATCATCCTTCTATAAATATTTTCTATCTATTGGAGAGGAGTTTTGTCCCATTCAGTTTTCTCATTTTCTCCATTTGTGAGAGATTGCATTATAAATGGGTACCTAATATGGCCTAGTAGTTGGGACCCATACTAATCATTTTTATGTTTTACATCTTTGCATAATAATATACTCCCTAAGTTGCACTTAAGTGAAGTTTTGGTGTGAATAAATATCTTGTACCTAGTTAATTCCTAGCAAGGGGACTTATTCACATGTTAAGTTTACTTAGGTTATAGGTGATCTTCTATAAGTCTTAGTTGTCTAGATAAGATCTTATCCTATTTTATATTTTTGACTTTTTATTAAGTTAGTTGTCTCATAACATAGGATTAAGACACATGTCACAATCTTGTCTAATCCTATCTCACACTTTGGTTATATAACCAAGGGGTTCTAATTTGTATTTTATTTCAATATAATAAAATTACAATCTTGGGTATTGCACATTGGATATATTATTTTGCATCCATTATTGCAAATTTATGCTCTTACTTTTCTCTCTTATAGAAGGTTTTTTTTTCTTTTTAGGTGATCCTCAAGGCTTGATTCCTTAAGTGACTCTAATAGTAGAAAATTAGGATAGTAGAAAGATTAAGGTTTTGAAAATTGACAAATGAAACTTGAGTTTTATTCAATAGATTTTGATACATTATATTAGAGTAAAATTGAAAGACATATGAAAACTCCATATGGACCTCAATAGAGAAATTTGTTGAATAATTGAATAGGACACTAATAGAGAGGGTTAGGAGTATGATTTATAGAGCTATATTGTTACCTAGTTAATGGTTCTCTTGCACCAAATCTTTTCAAAAAGATACCTATGGATGTGTGGGTGAGTGAAAATACCTCATTATGACATCTTAAAAGGTTTTTTTCACAAGGAATGTGGATATTTCCCTAAGAAAAAGTAGTAAAAAAATGAGACAAGGTGATATAATTTCTTTTGATCAAATAAAGTGTTGTAGTTAAAAGGGACATGTTTTTGTTATCCTATGGTTGAGAAGGTTTTGTATAGAAGTGTGATTTTTATAGAAATTAATCCTTCTTCCACAATATTTCCACAAAAAAGCATAGGAAGGAATATGTGGTTCAACTACCTTAAATATTGAGAAGGTTGAAGAGAGAAGGAGAGACTATGTAATTTATACAATTCTAGAGAGAAGGAAGAGCCTCCACCTTACACTCAATAAAAAAACATAAAAATATAGGTATAGTAAGCCAGATTGATTTTTTTTTCTTTGATTACTAATACCAATGAACCTAAAACTATGGAGGGAATGCATATGAGTAAGCCTAAGTGTTGGAGAGTATACATGGATAAGGAGATGGATTTGATGAGGAAGAATTGTGCATAGGACTTGGTACCATTGTTGGAAGGAAGAAATCATATTGGATATATATGGGTGTTAAAAAAAAGGTTCTAAAGGAAGTATAATAAATTATAAGGAAAGGTAAAGGATATTCCCAAGTTGAGTGTATTTGATCTCAAAGTTGAGAAAATAAAATTCTTTAAATATAAATTATACCTAAGTTTCAAGAATGAAAACTTAAGGTAGA
This sequence comes from Sequoia sempervirens, assembly GCA_007258455.2. Lineage (NCBI taxonomy): Eukaryota > Viridiplantae > Streptophyta > Pinopsida > Cupressales > Cupressaceae > Sequoia > Sequoia sempervirens. The sequence continues at coordinate 149,604 of VDFB02183333.1, read as the reverse complement.
TATCTTACATCTTATGATTGGGTGGGGATAATAATTTGTCATATATTAATAAGGAGTAAATTGTTTTTCTTAAGAATATACTAATCCAAGGGAGTGTTCCTCACATATTTAAGATAATACCATTAAAATGAAATGAATTAATAAACTTAAGATGCATACCCAATGCACTATGAATTTGAAAATATGTCACTATTGGCTACAACAAAATCATTAAGACATCTAGATGAGTGGATGAAAATCTTCTTGCATATGTTCCCAAAGGGAATCAACTTATCCTAACATATAAATTAGTAATAAAAGATAACATACTTATATGATCCAAAAAGTACTTATCATTTTAAAATCAAAATAATATATACTAAAAATTGCATTTCCAAATCGCACAAGTATGATGGAACTAACTCTATCCCTAAGATAATAAGAACAATGGATAGTATACTTGACATGTGTTTAATCTTTAACCTCATAGATAAGCATTCACTCCATTATTTAGCAAAGTAAAACCTTTCAAGGAATAATAGAGAAAATCTCTAAATCATAAATAGAACTAGAAATACATACACATAAGCTATAGATAAAATAATTCATAACTAAAAATTATTAATAATCTATCTCAAAGCTACAATTATTGGTGTGAATAGTGATATTACCTAATTGGATCAACTCCTATTGCCTATTCACACTTGTTAGTGAAGTTTTCTTAGGGTTCATTTAGGATCCTTATCTATGCTTGTCTCATGTCATGTAATTGTGACATATGTCATAATATAATATTCACTTATCCTCTCATCTTTCCTATATAAGCAAGGCCTCATTTGTACGCTATGTAAAATCATTGATCCACTTGATCATTGTATCGTTATTTTCATCCACAATCAAGAAATATATTCTCTTAATACTCTCTTGTAGAAGACTATATTTTATTTTGTAGGTGATACTAGGATCTTGAGTCCTTATGTGACTCTTACATGGTATCATATCTTTATATTTGTAAGAACCTTCTCAAATCTAAGGGTGGTTTGAGTAGGATCTTTTTGTTGGATGTATTTGTGAGAAAAAATGAATGATTTATTTTTAATTTTGTGTTAGTTTAGTGTTATATATGTAAGCATATACTTTTCCCATGATTTATGCTAGTTTCAATAGGGTCATATCACCTAGAAATATATATACCATCTCTCCATTAGGGACTTTGTTATCATTAATTTAGTGGCTAGGACACTACCCATTTGTGCTACCTCTACTAGCCTAACCTTATCACTAGGCTCTAGTAGTGTAACCATCCTATCACCCAAATCCTACACCAATATGTTCATGCTACTAGATCTAGCCACCCAAAAAAATGCCTTTCACACCCTCTTGTATGCTAAAGAGGATATTTTTTTATAGAATACATAAATTTTCACCTAGGGATCAAGTTGTTTAACTTCTCATATTTGTTGGGAAGATGGTTCAAAGTAATTTTTTGCAATATAGGTTATTTGTCTATATTTTTCTATAGGTGCCTAATTTGTTTCATTAAATTCTAGATTATCCTTTTCAAATTCAAAGTTCATAACCATTTTCATGTTTATCCAATTTTGATTATTCCAACCTTAGAAAGGGACAAAGAAGCTCTTTAGATCTATATGTGTAGTGTTTCCAAATTTAGACCCAAGTATCTTTTATTTGGTTTGTAGGGTTTTAAACCTCTACTTGATTACTTGGACATATTAACACTTGAAAAATTTATATCCTTTTATGGCGGCTTATTTTTTAGTATTTGTTTAAATCTAGGAGCTTTTATATCACATTATTGTAGTATATTGATTACTTTTCTCCCTTGGTTCCTTTCTCTCTCATAGAAAATTTGGATTCACTTGAGCTACTTCTCATAATGATCATACATGGAAGATCTAAATATAGTGGTTGCTCTTTCAAAGTGTTTATGGCCTACTATGGATGAACATAAACCTAATTTCAATAATGATTATGAGATATTTTCTCATATAAATAAATGTGATGAGGCTATGGACTTGATTGCATTTTATTTTTATAAAAACATGTTCCACATTGAGGAGTGCACTAAACCTAAGAAAGTATGGGATACATAAAAATTATTTTTGGTATAGTTAGTGAATTATACTCTTTCCATAAAGAGGATTTAGTTTTCTCTTTCTATTGATACATTTCCTTTCATTTAGGATTATTTGGTTAAGTTCAAATATTTGAGATCTCAATTGGATTTTTTTGGAAAGATGAATCTAATAAGGAATTTATATTATTTATTTTGTATAATTTAAAATGGTCACTTCCCTTTTCTTCTACCTTATATTCCACTATTGAAGCCTTAGGTGGATTATTTATCATGCCTTATTTTGAGATATTTTATGCATATTAAATAACTAAAGATAAAGCTATGTTTATTTAATTTGATGCAATTCCCAAGAGTCAATCATTGATAGCTAAATCAACCAAATAAATAGGAAAGAAGAAAAAACTAAGAATGTAATGACCCTCTCACCTCTTCCAAAGAGGACAAACCCAATAAGAAGAAACCCATGTGTGAATATTACAAAAAGTAATATAGGATTAGCATATTTGTTATAAATAATAGATAGATGAGATGAATAATCTTCTTTTGAAGAATAATATTTCATTGTAATAGCCATATAGTTTCCTTCTCTTTCTTCTTCTACACCATCATATAAACAATCAGGGATAATAGGATTGGCTAATTGGATAGATGATATGAAAGGAAAATAACTTAATATATCTAAGGGACTTGATTTAAGGAGACAAATTCTTGATTCTATAGCTTGACATCATATGGATTCATAATAAGATGTGTTATATTCATTTGATCCTTGAACTTTACCACACATTTTAATGGGAAAAACACATATATGTGTGTTTGTAAGAAATGATATATTAAAATTGGAGAAGGAACTCTCAATGTTGTACTTTATGTTTCATCCTTATCAACCAATCTCTTTTATATCTATTAGATTTAACATAATGGAAAATGGAAGATATTTGAGTTCACACATGATTCTATGATTACCAAAGACTTGGATATTAAAAAGATCATTTTTTTTAGAATGGTTGAGCATTAATCTAACTTACATATACCTTTTCACATTTTTCTCCTCATTATGATTCAATTTATTTCAATGAAATTCACACTCATGCATGTAATGTGAATCATATGTTTGAGGAGAAGTTTGGTCATTTCAATCTTGGTATTATTGAGACTTGTGTTGAAGTTACAAGTCTTCCACCTCTTTCTTCCTCATATTTTAGTGTTAAAATGGATTTCTATAGATCAATTCTATAGGATTTATATTTAATTTTGGTGAATGGTAGATATTTTAGACTTGTTTCACAAGTCTCATTTAATATATTTTAGGGAAACACTTAAGGATATCCACTTCCTATTTGATTATAGTTACAAGACAACTATTATCACACCAGAATTATCTTTGGAGATTATTCTTCATGATTTTCCACATAATATTATTTTTCCATCCTCTTTGATTGGGGTATAGCCTAGTTTCGTTGTGACATAATCTAGCATGGAGACACTTGAGAAATTTTTATAAACGCACATCATGAGACTTCTTCCCTCAATTATTTTGTTTGAATTGGACTTTCTTCTACATACACCATTAGAATTTTTTCTTCCCAAGAAGAGGAATGTTAATTTATTATCTTGGACACTCTTCAATATTTATGTTGTCGCATTTGACACCACTAGCATAAGATCTACTTCAATATGGAGGGATCTAAAGCATCACTCTTTCTCTCCTATGGGAGGATATATATATTATATATTTATTATGGATTTATTGGATGTAGTCCATAGAGGGTCATATTGAGTACTTATTCCATCACTTGTACATGTTTTTTTCTTGCATTGTATTTTTTAGAGGGGTTTATTTTTATGGATTTTTCTAATTTACTCTATTTGTGAGAGATTTTTTCTAACTTGGTACCTAACATGGCATAGTATTTGGGACCCTTTGTCTATTAATATTGGATAGGAAAATTGAGAGGGGGGGTAAATCAATTGTCATAGATTATAACCTTAAATTCAATTATCAGAACTAACACATAAAATGATTAAGTCATTAACCATCAAATGCCAATGCAAAAATACAATAACACTAGATTTAAGTGGAAAATGCAATGAGGGAAAAACCATGGTGAGGGTTAACTAACACTATAGAGAGTATTAAAACCAATTACAAAAAGGCTCACTGCCTAAGATAAGGCTCACTGCTTGAAATGAGGGTCACTTCCTAAAATAAGGATTCGTTGTCCAAAAGGATACAACCCAGAGAGATCACTCCCACAAAGATACAAAGAAGACTAAAAATACTTTTTATAGAGAGACAAAAATCCCAATGCAACAAAGGATTCCACCACAATCATTAAACAACTTGCATGAATGATAGAGTTCACCTTTTGTTCACTGCATCTGGAAACTCAATGTTAAGCTTTGCATTGATCAACCACACACATAACTCACATAGATTCAAAATAGCATCAAATTCGTGTCTACTCTTTCACTTAGCTTCCTTCTTTTCTTATGTACAATTTTCATTGCTAGCACATTGTGTATTTATACTATCTCCAACCTTGAAAAGATACAAAGTCAGCCATCCAACTTAAAATTCAAATTATGTCAACACCAAACATCATAGGGTGGAATTAGAATGAGGGAAACCCAAACACACACTTCACTGGTACCCATAATAGATCCACAACCCTTCATAAACTTTGAAGATAGTACTTGACACACAGTCGAACAAAGCAATGTAAAACACATAGATCAATTAAGCTTGATACTTCCAAATGTTGAAACCATCTTCAATAGAACTAGGGAAACACAAATCTAGAACCACAAGTCATAAGAATTCATGAAAGAGAAATCCAAACCAACAATAATTCTCCTAGACCTCAGCCAAAACATAGGAAAATATAGTTCACAAGTATTGGATCAACATCCTCAATAGTTGAATACCTATAATCTTCTTTTAATACAATCTTCTCAATATCCTCAACATATACAATCAACAACAACTAGTAGATAACCAGTTGGCCATTTGACATCAATGAAAAAACTTTCATTCCTCTTTCCATTCTTGCAACAATCTCCCCCTTTGTCATTGATGGAAACACATGATGTGAAAAACCATCAAAGATACCATAATAGTTTTGAAAATACTTCTCAATATTTTTTCTTTTGCTTCTCCCCCTTAGAATATCATCTTCCTCATTACTTGCTTTATCTTATTAGCTTTCTTTCCTTTTCACATTCTCTTTCTCTTTTCTTTTTCACATGCTCTCTCTCACCCCCTTTGACATCAATGGCAAAGGAAAAAGATATGTTCATTGAAACTTCCTTTGACATGAAAACATAATACTCATAATGAAAAAAACATAAAAAATACGTACTCCTCCTAAGAGGTAGCCACCAGAAATATCAGTCCAAAAATATAGAACCATGAATCCACCAAAGTGATGCATCTCCAAATTCATCTTAGTTTGTAAAAGGAGGGGAAATAACCCCTAGCTTATTCCAAAGATACTCAAAAGTATCTTTAGGAAGACCCTTTGTAAATATATCTACAATATGATCCTTTTTTGAAGCATACTCAAGCTTGAATTCATTCTTCATGACCTTCTCTCTTAAGAAATGATACCTGATAGATATATGTTTCGATCTTGAGTGTATTACAGGATTCTTCAAAATGTTAGTTACACTTGTATGATCATAGAAGATAGAAATAGGATCATCATATAGCACTGTGATATCCTTCAATGTTTGTTTCATCCATAAAACTTGTGTACAACAAGATGCAATAGCAATATACTCAACTTCAACAGTAGACAAAGAGACTGAATCTTGCTTCTTACTCAACCATGCCACCAATCTACATCCAAGAAAAAATGCTCTGCCACTTGTACTCTTTTTGTCATCAATACTTCTGACCCAATCTGCATCTATATAAGCACTAAGTGTAAAATCAGCATCTTTAGGACACCATAATCCATAATCTAGAGTGCCATTCAAATATCTAAATATTCTTTTAACTATAGTAACATGTGTTTCCTTTGGATATTCTTGAAATCTAGCTACAAGACAAACCACATGCATAATATTTGGTCTTGTAGCAGTCAAATATAGTAGTCCACCAATCATAGATCTATATTTTCTCTAACCGGCCTTAGGTGAATCATCATCTTTACCCAACTTGCAACCAGTCACCATAGGAGTACTTACCAGTTTTGAATCGTCCCTCCCAAAAAAATCAACATCTCTCTCACATACTTAGATTGTGAAATGAAAATTCCTTTCTCTATTTGACTAATCTATAGCCCAAGAAAGAAATTCATCTCCCCAAACATAGACATTTCAAATTCTTTATGCATCTCTTCTATAAACATCTTGCACATATTTTCATTTCCTACAAAGATAATAGCATCAACATAAACAACTACAATCAACATTTTGTCATTTTCAGTCTTGAAATAAAAATTGTTGTCTGATGTACCTTTGTTAAATCTTTGCTAACTCAAATACTTATATATCCTTGCATACCAAGCTCTAGGAGCATGCTTCAGTCCATATAAAGCTTTCTTCAATCTACACACCATATCTGGTTGATTTGTTAACTGAAATCCTTATGGTTGTTCCATGTAGACCTCTTCATCTAGTTCACCATTCAAAAATGCTAACTTGACATCCATTTGATAGAATTTGAAATCTTTATAAGCAGGTAATTCCAAGAACATCCTTATAGCTTCCATGCTTGCTACTAGGGAAAAAGTCTCCTAAAAATCTATACCTTCTACTTGTGAGTAGCCTTTACACACAAGCCTTGCTTTGTTTCTAACAACTTTCCCATTCTCATTTAGCTTATTTCTAAATACCCATTTTCATCCAATGATATTTTTGTCTACCGATCTTGGGACCAATTCCAAATTTTGATTCTTCTCGATCTGCAAAAGTTCTTGTTTCATTGCTTCCTTCCAATGTTCATCCTCATAGCCTTCACTTACTAATTTCAGCTCAATCTTAGAGAATAAGCACAAATTTACTCTAGTAGTAGCTTTGCTTCTAGTTAGCACACCTTTTGTCTTCTATCTAATAATATGACTTTCTGAATGATTCCTCTATACATATTTTGGTGTCCTAGGGGACATCACCAAAGCATCTTCTTCTCTTTCATTATGTTCTTTTTTCTTTTTTTGCTCATCTTTATCCTTTTCTTCCATACTTTCTTCTATTCTTGCACACTCATGTTCATTAGAGACATATCCATCAATATCAATAGAATTCTTCACTATTTCATCAACCTTCACATTTGAGCTTTCTACAATTTTCCTCAATCTTGTGTTGAAACATATGTATGCCTTTCTTTTAGTAGAGTATCCAAGAAATATTCCTTCATCACTTCTTGCATCAAACTTACCAAAGTTTCCTCATCTCTTCTAATATAGGATTTGCTTTTGAATACCTTGAAATATTTAATTGTAGGAATTCTTTCATGCCATAGCTCATAGGGAGTCTGTGTATTTTTTTCCCTTTCCTGAACTCGATTGAATACATATGCAATAGAGAGAATAGCTTCTTTCCAGTAAAGTTTTGGTAATCTAGCTTTAGTGATCATTGATCTAGCAACTTCTTGAGTTGTTCTATTTTTCCTTTCAACAACTCCAATTTGTTGAGGGGTTCTCAGAGTAGATAACTATCTCTTTATTCCCTGCACTTCACAAAACATATTGAACTCATGGGAGGTAAATTCTCCAACTCTATCAAATCTCAAGTATTTTATCTTCAAGTTCACTTCATTTTCAACCATAGCCTTGAATGTATTGAATCTATCTAATGCATTTGATTTCTCTCTTAGAAATGTAACCCATGTATATCTAGAATAATCATCAATTAAAATCATAAAGTACCTTTCACCAAGTAGACTTCACACTCTCATGGGATCACAAAGATTTGTATGAACCAAATCCAATAATCCAATAGTAGATTGTTCTCTTGATGTGTAAATATTTGTTGTTTACTTCCTAAACCGGCAATTCCTGCGGATAGCATTTACAAACTTTGTAATTCTTGGTATATCTCTCATGGCCTGAACAATACTAATCCTTTCCAAGTTATCAAAAATTCATGTGACACCTTCTCCTATGCCATAACCAACTATCATTTATCTGAGTCATAAACATTGTCCATTAGCACCTTCAAGCTGATAAATATTCCCTTCATATTTCTTTCCTATAGCAATCAATGTTTTGGATCCTTTCTAGACCACACATTTCTTATCCTTAAACACAAGATCACATCCTTTTATGCACATTTGAAGAACACTCAATAGATTATGCCTTAAACCCTTAACATATTAAACATTGTCAATATGATGCTTGCCATCAAAACTTACTGAACCTATCCCATAGATTTTAGCACCAGTATCATCTCCAAACATAACTAGACCTCCATCATATTTCTCAAGTCTCACAAACTTAATCTTATCAACAGTCATGCGATGTGAGCAACCACTACCAACTACCTAAAAATTATTTTCCTATTTAGCCTGTAGGGCAGAGATAATTGTACCTTCATTTTTCTCCTTTTCCTTCTCTGGAGGACTTTCCCTTGACTATTTTTCTAAATTAGTAGAAGTAGATTCATCCTTAATCACTAAGAACAAGCATTCATTTTCATCTAGATCTTCATATTCTGAATCTTCATCTAAAATACTAGCATTCTCGTTAACATAGTAATCTTTGTTAATCCTCTTTCCTTTCTTTTCTTTCTCATCTCTTTGTTTATTCCTTTTATGTCTTTTTGGAAACTTTGCAACATAGTGACCAATTTCTCCACAACTAAAGCACTTAAAGGGAAATTTACCTTAATATTTACCAAAGCCTTTTCTCATTCTTCTTACAAAGTTAGCCTCAATTTCATCAAAGTTTTCTTCATCCAGATCTTTAGTTTTTGCAGCTTTAAAAGAAGTCTCTCTTTTTCCTCCACTTAGATTCAACTTCCTCATCTCATAAGATGTCAAAAATCCTAGCAGAAGATCCTTAGTACAAGTCTTAGAATCTATAGTCTTATCAATAGCAGTCACCTTTTCACTATAATCATCAAGAAGAGTTATAAGAATCTTCTTTACAATTCTAGTTTCTTCTATAGTAGCACTAAGAGATTGCATTCCAGCCACTACCTCATCCAATCTCTATACATAGGCTTTAACATTCTCATCTTTGGACATATGTATAAGATCAAACTATGTTTCCAAATTCTATATTTTTTCCTCTTTTACCCTCTCATCACCATCATGTGCTCTTTCTAAAGCATCCCATACTTCCTTAGTTTTCTTCAAATTTTGAACCTTAATCAACTCAGAATGTACCAAACTATTCTTCAAGATGAAATTTTCCTTATTATTCGCTTCATGTTCTCTAATTTATTCAGTCCTACTCAAACCATTAGCAAGAGGAGTGTAGGGATTCTTATAATCTTTCTCTACATCATATCTGCAATACGCCAAATATTCTTCCATCAGTACTTTCCAGATAACATAATTAGTTCCATCAAACCTTGAATAATCAAAGACCATTTTGCTAGCCATCCTGAACCTTCCTCAAGTGGTTAAGCTCTTCACCAAGGTACCAAGATCTGATACCAATTGTTGGATAGGACAATTGAGAGGGGGGTGAATCATTTGTCACAGATTATAACCTTATATTCAATTATTGGAACTAACACATAAACTGATTAAGTGATTAACCATCAAATGTTAATGCAAAAACACAATAACACTATATTTAGGTGGAAAACCCAATGACGGAAAAGCCACAATGAGGATTTACTCACACACTATAGAGAATATAAAAATCATTACAAAAAGGCTCACTACCTAAAATGAGGCTCACTACCTGAAATAAGGACTCACTGTTTAGACTCACTCTTCGAACTCACTATTTGGACTCACTGTCTGAACTCACTTTCCATAGGGCTACATCCTGGAGGGATCACTACCATAGAGATGCAAACAAGACAAAGAAGACTTGTAACATAGAGACAACAATCCCAATGAACAAAGAATTACACCACAATCACTAATCAACTTGTATGACTGATAGAGTTCACCTTCTGCTCCCTGCATATAGAAACTCAGTGTTAAGCTTCATACTAATCAACATGTACATAGCTCACATACTTTCAAAATAGCATCAAATTTGCATCTTTTATTTCACTTATCTTCTTTTCTTATGTACAATTTTCATTGCTAGCACAATCTACATTTATACTATCTCCAACCTTGAAAAGATACAAAGTCAACCATCCAACTTCAAATTCAAATTAGGTCGGTGCCAAACATCCTAGGGTGGAAACAGAATGAAGAAAAACCAAACACATGCTTCATTGGGACCCATAATAGATCTAACATGCTTATCAACTTCGAAGATAGTGCTTGAAACATGGTCGGCCAAACCAGTTTAAAACACATAGATAAATTAAGCTCAATAATTCCAAATTCCAAAGCCATCTTCAATAGAACCAGGGAAACACAACACTAGAACCACAAGTCATAAGACTTCATCAAAGAGAAATTCAGAACAACAACAATTCTCCCAAACCTCAGCCAAAACATAGAAAAAAATAGTTCACAAGTACCAAATCAACATCCTCATCAACTGAATACCTGTAATCTTCTTTTAATACAATTTTCTCAATATCCTCAACATATACAATCAACAGCAACTAGTAGATAACCATATGACAGGTTGACATCAATGACAACACTTTCATTTTTCTTTCCATTTTTGTATTCTTGTATTTTTTTGTTCCTCCCTAAGTTACACTTAGGGGTTTATTGGTGTGAATAGGGATATTACCTAGCTACTTCACATACATGGGTCCTATTCACAATTGTTAGTAAAGTTTACAAGAACTAACATAGGATCATTATCTCTTTTTTCTCATTTCATATGATTGTTACATGTGTGAAAATATTATGTTCACTTATAATCTCATCATTCCTATATAAGAAAGGCCTCATATGTGCATTATGTAGAATGTTTGATCCTAAGATCTTGATTCCTTGTGTTTACAAATAAGAACCCACATTAAATAAGAGAATTCCATTACAAAGAGGTTGCAGTGTATTAGAACATTATCCTACATTCATATAACTAATATTACAATTATGCTAGCAAGCATGGCTAGAGGAAAGCCACACTAGGTTCAACTATCCACTTCATTTACTACAATATGCTACAAATTTGATTGACTACTCTCTTTATGATTTTTAGAAAGCATGTTATTTTCCCTTACATACTATATTGTATTATTTTATGTCCTAAAAAAACTTGACACATATAGCTAAAAAAATCTCAAAGACCAACCATTTGAATATATTACATCTTTGTATCTATAACATTTTGTTTACTTTACATTCAATTATCTAGGTAGGTTATAAGGGTCACTTATTATTTTTTATTACTTCCATCTATAAATTAAATTTCTCTTAGATATACTGATAGGAACATTGGGGTAGAAAACCATCCTCTCCACATGTAGACAAGTCACCAAATACTATTTTATATGCTTGCATATGCGGGAGTTCCTTAATCAAGATCTAGGTCACCCAATCCTATTTCATTAGTATAACATGGCCTTGCATCTACATTTGTCCTGTTGAGGAATTCAATGGTACCTAAACTTGATTTGAATGGGGGTATGTGTAGGATCATGATGCGCCAAAAAGTGGCAACATGATGGGTATTTATAGGTGTTATGCCTTGCATAACCACCCCATTTTATTCTGGAATAAAATAGGGCCCCCTTTGTCTTTTCCCTTTGGCCTTTGGTTTTCTGCCTTAGGCGTTTTCCTTTCTAAGTTCTGTCAGAGGCGGAACCGAGACCAATCCCGGACTGGGAAATTTCTTCTAAGTTCGGGTATTGTTCCTTCCCAGGTTCCCGTTCCGACAGACCTTGGTCTTCATTTCTTTTGTTCTTTTTCAGAGTCGGGTTCGGGACCAAGTTCAGAATGTTGAACTTTCTCAAGTTCCTCATTTTGGTCCCATCCCGGGTCCGACCCCGCCTTTTCTTTGATCTTTTGTTGGTCTTTGTCAAAAATTTCCTTTGCCTTTGGTGTTTTCTTTTTGGGCTTGGGCATTTTTGTTTCTTGTGTTTTGGCGGGCCCGGAACCGGAATGGAGTCCGAACTTGGAACTTCTTCCAATCTCCATTTTTGTTCCTTCCCCGACCATGGTCCCGCTGCTTTGGTCCTTTCTCTCTTGTGCATCTTTTCACGTTGTTCCGCTTGTCCTGTTCTTTTCATTTTGTTTCTTTTTTATTTATCGTGGGGTTGTCCTCCCCCTTGCCTCGTTCTCTTGCTATTCCTTTCTTCCTCCTCTTTTCGATGGCGCCAGAGGCAGGATTCGAATGGAATCTAAACTCGAAACTTGGAGAAGTTTCTGGTTCAGATTTTGGTTCCAACCCCGGTTTTGCCTTGTTCGTCGCTCTGCCCCACCTCCGCCAGTGCTTTGTTCCCATCCTTTGAATTTTTGGGTTTCTCACGGATGCAGATCCAAGACTGGGTATGAACTTGGGAATGTTGATTATTTCCCTGGCTCATTCCTGCCCTGACTCTGGTCCCGAGTTCAGTTTGCTTTTGGCTTCGCCCCCACCAGTTTCAAGGTGAGGGATGTCGTTTGTGGGTCATATTTTGTCCCGATCCTAGTTCAGCCGAGATTCGTCCAGTTTTACCCTCTTGTCCCATTTTAGTTTTTGTCCTGGTTTCGCCAATTTTAAATAGTGTGTTCCCTTTCAGTTTTGACCCTGCCTCTACTGGTTTTATATTTCTTTTTGATAAAATTGGAGGCATGGTATTAATGTATTGTTCTAATGAAGACCTTGTTTTGTAGGATCAAGTTGTGGGCATGAGGATATTTCTTAAGGATCTCGACAAATGGTCTTGTTGACTGCCTTCAGATGGGCTCTTATATCGCCATAAGGTTCTCTCCCTGCCAAGAGGTCTCGGTGAGATCTTCAGGTCTCACCGACGGGTGGCAAAGGGTATTCACTGTCGGCACAATGTTCTCTCTTCACTGGGATGTCTCGACGAACCCCTAATGTCTCACCGACTGAGTAAAGGACCTTGATGTGTTTGACTTCGGTGGGAGTCATACTGAAACAAAAATAGGAACTAGTGCAAGAGGGTCAATAAAGGTTGTCGGGGAGACTCCAAAGAAATCAAGGGTTTCACCATGTGGTCACAGTGACCGTCTCGTGTCTTGCCAATAGCGGCAAGTCTACCAAAGGGAACATATCATTGTAGCTCTTGGCGCCCGCCATGACATCTTGCCAAATGCAGATGTCCTCCCAACCGAAGGAGGGGGCCACCGAAAGAAATGAGAGCTCGCCAAGAAAACAAAGGATCGCTATAACGTCTCCCTAACCACGGAAGGTCATGCTGACAACAAGAAGTGGCTCGGAAAGAAAAGAGCCATTTGGGGTAAGGTCTCCCTGAGACCATGAAGTCTCCCCGACAGAAAACAAAGCTCACCCAAGGAGTCTGGCATCGTTGTAACTCTTACTGATACAGAATGGGCCCACCAAATGAAGAATCCATCGGTATGACCGAGACGATCTCGCCAAGAGATCGGGTCAATAGTGTAGGGTCTCCCCGAAGTGAAATGGGATCTCGATGAAAGGACATGCCTTTGGTGTGGCTTCTCAGTGGAGGAGGTCAGCCTCTCTGACAGACTCACAGAAGGATAGATCTAGATGAGAAGAGAGTTGAGGAAGAAGATAAAGCCATGAAAAAGGGGACAGCTATGAGGTCTGCTGACAGAGGAAGCTCAGCATTAATGGCGATATTTTGGGGCACTCGAGGCGGCTCCGCTAGGGGTCAAAAATGGACACGGAGGCCAGAAATAAGTGCAGTAGCTACAAAAGATCTATAGGGCACCTCAGGAGACAATCTTCACTGACATAAGATAGCCAGGATTAGGATTTATTATAGAATCCACTTTTGTTAAAGATCTGGGCACCGACTTCCTGACAGAACAGGATATTTTGTAAACCCTAAAAATGAGCGCCGACATTCTTCTCAGGGAGACGTATATATGGCTTTCTTGCCTCTTTGTAAAGGGGGTTCCAGAATTTTTAGTGTTAGCACTTCTAGATTAGAACTTCTAGGTTTAGAGAACTTTTTAGAGCTAGAACTATTAGGATTTAGTTAGCTAGCAGAAAGAGATAGCATTGCATCTTGATTCTCAGTAATAAGAGCTTCTCCTGTCTTCTTAGTTAGCAGTTATATTTTAGTACAGATTGTAATTTATTTTCAAAGTTCTTCTAGTGTAGATGGAAGCAGTCTAAAGACATAGGTTTTCTGTACACTAGTGATTGTGCCAGATTTGTAAATGTTGCTTATCTATCTAACCCACAATAGAAGCAACCAGATTCGAATCTACTTCATATTGTGTTCCAGAACGATATTTATCTAAAATTAATCATCTGATTTTGACAACTTTCAAGGAATGAAATCTCATTTTGTGTTTTTCTTAAATGGTATTTTATAATCAGTTGTTAAAAATTAGCACTGTGAATGAATGATACTGTGTGTTAATCACAAGTTAATTTTTTCTTTAGTTTTAGTTTACAAATTCCTTGAAAGTTAATAAGTTTGGTTAAATTGGATGAACTATTATTCTTTTTTTGTTCCAAAACCCTGATCCATCTTTTGTATTTCTTTAAAACCCCTGGTTAGAATAGGTTTTATTTCATGCTTGATCTTAGAACAATCCAGAAGCCCAACACCAGCAAGCCCCCTTGAATATTACTGTCGCATTGGCCACTAAGTAACATCAGCACAGTTGAGACCCAACTACCAAGACCTTGGGAGCTAAGGAATCCATGTGTTGTCTTTCTCTTTCAGGAGAAGCAGAGTAGCAATATTCTACTTGCATTGTTGTGGTGCCAAAATCACCATCAATAGGAACTAGCGCTAGAAGAAGGGCCAAGAGGGGCAAACTGGATAAGGTTGGGTCATCTTCCCTAGAAAGGCCCCACAAAGTTCTTCGGTCAACTAGGAATCCATCATCCTTCATAGAACTCAAGACCCCAACAAGACATAAGTATCACAGAACTGGGGCAACCATCATACCACCCTTATCAGCTTCGCTCACTCCACCAGGATTTGCACCAATACCTCAACAGATACCCATTAATCCATCCACCAATTCATCTCAATTGTCATCACAGCTGGTTCAACCCATAAAATAGCTGGCTCAACCACCACCACCGCCACCAATGGCATTCTTCCAGAATAATCCCTCTCCATTGGGGACTATTCTTGGAGGTTTTCACGACCTGCCTAAGAACACTGATAAATTTTTCCCTAAGTATTTTCATGGTGAATCAAGGAGTGTTGAAGAACACATACATGCTTTCAAGGATGCGTGTACTCGAGCTCAGATAGCTCATCCTGATGTAGTTTGTAGGATGTTCCCTTATTCTTTGGGAGACATGGCATATAACTGGTATCTTAATCTTCCTCAAGGCTCTATTCTATCTTGGATAGATTTGGAAAATGCTTTCATCAATTAGTTTAGAGTCTATGTGCACCCAGCCCTTCTGTATCACCAATTCACCACTATTAGGAAGGAGCCATGTGAATCCCTACCCTTGTTCAATACCAGGTTCCAAAGAATGTATAGGAGGCTACAGGATCCCTATCTAGTTACTGAGGACAGTGCCATTTAGGCATACTTTAGGGTTATAGACCCCTTGCTGGGATTGTTCTTACAAAGAACTTATCTGCCAGCGGATATTGATACCCTATCCAAGGTTTATCATTTAGCCATTAAGTTGTAGCAACATACCAACTCTCAACCAGGTTTGGGGGGAGGTTTTCCTTTAAGGGGGTATAATCAGATGCCTAGTACACCCCCTTTATTCAATACCATTCCAGGAGTGTCTCCTTCCCACTATGGGCCTAGGTCTGAATTGCAGACTCAACCTCCTGTCACATTCTTTGCTACTGGAACTCCTGATCTCTTTCAACAACCACAGGTTCCTCAAAGTTCCCATGATCATCCTAACCAAATTGGAACACCAAATCAATGTGGTCAGCCACCTGTTGCTAAGAGTGTGGAAAGTGAGAAGATAGTCCAACTTGCAAATGAGGTAGAAACCCTGAAGAAAATGTTGTCTCAAGTTACCAATGATATGGCTCAGCTCCGTTTGAACCCCTCTCAAAGCCAAGGGAACTACCCTAATCAGAATAGAAACAATCAGGGTACTTATCAGAGCAACAACAGTTACAACCAAAGAGGTTATCAAGGCCATAACTCCTCTAGTCAAGGCTATCAGAGTCAGAATAGGGGTATAATCAGAGGTTGAACAACAATAGGAAATGGAATACAGGGCCTAATAATGGTGGAGTCCCTCACAACTATAAAGAAAATGAGGAGAGGTCACATACTACAAACATGCCCGACCTCAACTTCATGACCAATTGGTGCAGGTTGCATGATACGACAACCCACTCTGAGGTAAACTGCCCTCAGATGGAGAAAGTTGTTAAGATGGCACATGAATATGCTCACACATTCCAAGGGAATTCACACAAAGGAGGTGACTCGGTGGACACTACAATGACCTATGAGCTCTTTGAGGAGGAGCCCTCATTCCCAAGGCAAGAAGAGAATGAACCAGAGGAGGATTCATATGATGTCCAAGCTTTTCAGACAAAGGGAGGACACTTCCTAAGAAATCAAAGTAAGGGGTCATTCACTACGTCAGCACCTCCTAATCACATAGTGCCCCCAAATCAAGGTGTTGATAATAATCCTTCTCCACCATAAGGCCCACCTGATCGCCATAACAAGGGTAATCCCTCTGTTGTTTTCAAAAGTAATTCAGGCTATAATATAGAGTTTGACATCGTTTCTAAGATGCAAAAGCAGAAAAATTCTTTGTCATATTTTGACATTTTAAAGTGGTGCCCTATCCAAAGGGAAATAGTGCTAAAAGCCTTGGAGTAGGCCAACAAGTTGAAAGGAAAGAGTAAGGTGACACCTGCTGGGGACGTGAATGCAACCTTATACAGAACCAAGGTGCGTACTCAACCTTTCCTTTTAAGTTTAAGAATTTCTAGCAAGAACTTACATAACTGTTTATTAGACTTGGGGGCTTCAAGAAATGTTATGCCATTTTCCATATGCAAGAAGTTAGGATTAAACCCTATTCAAACCAATAAAAAAGTCATTCAGCTGGACAAAATAGAGGTCAGTGTAGTGGGGGAGTTAAAGAACATACATTTCCAAGTTGGATCTGATCCTAGGATCCTCACCAACATAGATATTCAAGTGGCAGATATTCCCGAGACCTATGGTATTCTGCTAAGCCGAGATTTGATGAAAAATTTAGGAGGATATCTTGCTCTTGACTTCTCACATATGTGGCTATCATGGAAAGGGATTCCTAATCAAATTAGGATTGAAAGAGAGCCTCGCCTTAATAATATCATCAATGAGTATGATTGTCTCAATGAGGTGGCCTACTTTGAGACTGAGATGGAGGTTTATAAGCAAGAAGAAATTCTGACCTTCTCGGTTCTCAATCCCAAAGACATGTCAAAACTGAAGTGTCCTGATGCTACAATTAATGGAAATCAACAGGCCCTAATTAGAAAGTTGCAACAAGACCAACTGGTCTTAGGGGCAGATATAGATCTGCAAAGCCTCCTACTTCCTAATTGGTGTAGGATACATTATCAAACTCGTTCTGAGCTGGCTTGCCGACCCTGCATCAACATTCTAAATCACGTTTCTAAAACTGAGGAAGCTAGCTCAAGTTGCCCTGAGGCCATTGTAGACTGCTTCTCATTTGAGGCCAAGGAAGCAACTATGTTAACCAAGGATACAATAGTTTCAGAAGAAATCTCTTCTCAAATCAAACCTGCTCTAGACACACACCCAAATCAACATACTGATGAGGAGCAGCCCCGAGATCTGCTTGACACCCCTGTGCTTACAAGTTAAACAAAACCCAAGGGGTTAACTAAAGACACTAGTGATGGTTAGAAGGATAGTCAGGGATTAGATGCTATAACTAAATATGAAGTGGAAAGCATGCCTAAGGAACTTACAGAACACCCTTCCCTTATACCTGAAGTAAAAGATCAAGGAGTCCCACATCTGGCTCATTCTACTTAAGCACCCATAACAGCTTCAAAACAATCAGCCCTAGCCCACGATCAGCTATGGACCCTTACCTTTGATGGATCCAAGTCCAAGACCGGTTGTGGTGTTGGAATTGTGCTAACTAGCCCGAAAGGGAAAGTTTTCTTTGCTTCTTACAGGCTGCAATTCGGGTGCACTAATAACATAGCTGAATATGAAGCCCTAGCTCGAGGATTAATGTTTGCACACAAGAAGAGGGTCACTGCCTTGGTAGTCAAGGGAGACTCGGAAATAGTAGTCAAGCAAGTTCATAGCCAGTATACATGTCACAACAGAAGGTTGGCTGCATATAGAAACAGGGTATGGAACTTGATCGAAGACTTTGATGCCTTTGGGATTAGTCTCATCCCCAGAGAAGAAAATCAGGTAGCTGATTCACTGGCTGTTGCTGCCAACACCTTGGAACCTATGCAAGGCTCCAAATTCAAAAGATTCTCAGTGGAACTAATGTCCACTCTAGTTGTTCCTGACAATATCAAGAATTTCCACGTCTTTGATGATGATAGACATATTTTGGCTTTCTTAGCAAGCTCAGATGTCTTTGAAGGGAAAATTATTGATGAGTCTAATAGAGATCAAGGGGATTGGAACCCTGAAGAATGTGATATAGAAGGGGTCCTTAATCTGACAAGGAATAACATTCCCAAGGGAATGGTTGCTCTAGAGAGAATCTTTGACTTAGATCTGAGGGCTCGAGAGAAGGCATCAGCTGAAGAAAAGGGAGGAGAATATGAAACAGTTAACTTCGCTAACTCGGGCCCTGAAAGGAATGTCTACATAGGGAAAGCCTGCCCTGAAGCAATCAGGGAAGACATATTGATGGCACTAAAAAAGGATATTGTTGTGATAGCTTGGGGATATGAAGACCTACATACATTTGATGCTTTGGTTATGACCCACACTATCCCTTTGAACCCCGAAGCTAAACCCTTCAGTCAGAAGCAGCGCCCTGTCAATGCCTTGATTGAGCCATTGATTTATAAAGAGGTTCAAAAATTACTATCAGCAAGGATAATCTTCCCGGTGTGCCATTCAACCTGGGTGGCTAACCTAGTCCCAGTTCGTAAGAAGAACGGGGAGATTAGGCTGTGTGTTGACTTCAGAAACCTTAATAAAGCCTCTGAAAAGGATAACTACCCACTCCCTTCCCTAGATGAGGTATTGCAGACTATTAATGGAGCTCAAATGATGTCATTCTTGGATGGTTACTCTAGATATAATCAGGGCATGGTCGACTTTCAAGACAGGATGAAGACAACTTTCACCACCAAGTGGGGGACATTCGCATATAGAAGGATGACATTCGGCCTAATAAATGTTGGAGCAACTTTCTAGCGTTCCATGGACATAGCTTTCAAGGATCTAATTGGAAAATGCATTATTGTTTACATAGACAACCTAACAGTGTTCTCCAAGGACCGACTGAATCATGCTACAGATTTAGCCCAAGTTCTTCAAAGATGCATCCAATATGGAGTCTCTTTAAATCCTAAAAAGTGTGTGTTTGGAGTTTCTGAACGGAAGCTCTTGGGACACATAATTTTAGAAAGAGAATATCCATCTACTTAGATCAAGTTGAGTCCATCCTCAAGATAGCCATGCCAGGAAGCAAGAAGGAGATGAGATCCTTCTTTGGAAAGATCAACTTCATGAGGAAGTTTATCACAGGCTTTGCAGAAATCGTGAAGCCCTTGAACGAGATGATGAGGAAGGATGCCAAAATAGAGTGGAATGATGAGATGAAGGCTGCCTTTTCTCAAGTCAAGTGATCCATCTCAGAAGATCCAGTCCTCACTAGCCCTGACTATTTGAGGTCGTTTTATATTTATTCTTTTGCCTCCGAACACTCGTGTGCAGCTATATTAACTCAACGAGGAGAAGGGTCAAAGGAGAGGCCGATTGCTTTCATGAGTTCTCCCTTCAAAAACATAGAAATTAGATGCCCACCTCTTGAGAAGCAAGCTTTTGCGCTTGTCCAAGCTGTAAAAAAATTCAGGCATTACATCCTCTGAAGTCAGATTATTGTTGTAGTTCCTAACGCTGCTATCAATTCTCTACTTCTGCAGAGCGAACTAGGAGAAAGAAGAGGGAAATGGATGGCCATCTTGCAAGAGTTTGATTTAGAGATACACCCTATGAAACTTGTCTGAGGTTCAGGTTTGTCTAAATCTATGGCTGAGGCTGGTAACAATGTTATTTGTCAACAATATACTACTCAGTCCATTTCAAACGACCCATGGTATACTGATCTCATTTCTTTCATGCTCAATAACCGGTGTCCGAAGGGAATGAATGCCACTCAGAGGAGAGCCTTGAGACTAAAAATCTCACATTACATGCTCAAAAGGGGGCTCTTATACAAAAATAATTTTGAAGGAATGTACTTAAGATGCCTTGATCATCAAGAGGCCAAGCAGGTGATTTTTGAGTTTCATGGGAAACATGGCATAGGTCATGGGTCTGCAGATTCTTTGGAACACTAGGTCCTCTGATCTAGTTATTATTGGCCTTGTGTATTCAAGGATGCACATTAGCATGTGAGAACATGTCACATGTGCCAATTTTTTGCACCAAGGGAACGCCATGCAGCCATGCCACTACAACCCGTTTATGAGGTAAGGCACTTTGCCCAATGGACATTGGATTTCATTGGGGTTATCAACCCAAACTCTACTGCAGGGCATAAATTCATCTTGACTGCTACTGACTACTGCACAAGATGAATAGAGGCTATACCCTACAAAAACAACACAATGGAGGTAGTGATCAAGTTCCTCACCGAATACATCACTACAAGGTTTGGGGTACTCTTCACTTTGGTATGTGACAATGGCTCTACTTTTTCTTTTGTTGAATTTATTTCCTGGGCATATGATCACAAGATTATCTTGAAATATTCTTTGAATTATTGCCCACAAGGCAATGGAGTTGCAAAGTCTACCAATAAGAATCTCTTAGGGGTGATTAAGAAACTATTAGAACATAACCCTAGAGACTAGCATACCCAACTGAGATTTGCATTGTGGGTAGATAGGACTAGGATTAAGGCTGCCTTAAACACCTCACCATTCAAGCTGGTATACGCCCAAGAGCCTGTCTTTCCTATCCATCTGCAAATACCTATCCTGGAGTTCATGCAAAAATTCTACTCCAGTGATAATAGGATAGTGGTCAGGTTAGCTGCTTTGTTAAAATTGGAGCAGAGAGATGTGGCCTTACAACAATTCTTTAGGCATCAAGCTGTTATCAAATGATGGTTTGACAAAAGAGCCAAGATAAAGGCTTTTAGGATATCAGGCCTAGTGCTGCTATGGGACAAAGCCAGTGAAAAGAAGGGCAGTCACCAGAAGTTTGACAAACTTTGGCTAGGTCCTTACCAGATTGTTGAGATCTTAGGAGAAAATGCTTTCCGATTGAGTAGTTTAACTAGAGAACCTGTCCCCTTGCCTGTCAATGGACAGTTTCTTAAACACTATTTTCAATCATGAAGATTGGAATTTTGCTAGGTGGTGTGTTTGTATAAATAATTTCTGGTTGTAAATAGTCCATGTGTATATCTCTGTGGCTCTTTGTGTAAATAGTTCACTTTTTGTTTGTTCTCTTCTCCCGTCCTTTGTGTTCTCTTTGCTCGTTGCTTTTTGTTTTGTTTTGCTTTTGGGGATTTATCTATTTTGTTCCATATTAAAGTAGTTGGTTGTTATCTGAAGCGTACTATGGTCATTAGGAGAGAAGTGGTTTAGATATTTTTAGGTTTACTGATTGGATGATTTTGTCCTCAATTCGTTGTTTCATGCCTGTTGTCAATAAAAGTTGTGGAAAGTTTTGAAACAAGGTGCTAAGTAAGTAACCTTCATCAACACCCCTGAATCTATCACAAATAATTAAGATCATCTCCTCTTGAAAGGGTATATTTGTCCTAGGACTATGGTGTTGTAAGATTTGAGTGAAAAATCTGATCTCCCAAGTGTTGTTGTGAGGTCCATGGTAGTTTTCAACCCAGTTTAGATGTTAAAAATATGACATATTAAGAAAGAATCAAGTGAAATATTTGGAGCTCCAAAAGAAAAGAAAAGAATTATCAAAAGAAGAGGAGTCAATATGAATGGGTGATTCCAGTATCTCTACCGGGGCTATGGACGCATGTCTGGTAGTAGAGCAATGCTGTGAGAAAACTAGAGGTATCTCCATCAGGGCTATGGATGCCTGACTGGCAGCGGAGCAATGCCTAGGATATCATTGCACAAATGGAAATCAACTCATGTAGCTCAAATCTTGCACATTGTTGTCTGAAAGATGAGGAAAACTTTATAAAAGAGTGATGCACAATCAAGCACACACATAGATTCAAGGGTAGCCATTGATTGACTTACATTGAGATTCTAGCTCTACCTTGCTGGTTTTAACTGACCCAACTGGAGTTGTGATATTCATGAACCAAGAGTTATGGGTAGCTGAATCCTTCAGATTCTTGAAAATGGTTAAACCATTTTCCCAGCCGAGTCACCATTTTTTATGCCTTGCATAACCACCCCATTTTATTCTAGAATAAAATAGGTCCCCCTTTGTCTTTTCCCTTTGGCCTTTGGTTTTCTGCCTTAGGCGTTTTCCTTTCTAAGTTCTGTCGGAGGCAGAATCGGGACCAATCCCGGACTGGGAAATTTCTTCTAAGTTCGAGACTTGTTCCTTCCCCGGTTCCCATTCTGACAGACCTTGGTCTTCGTTTCTTTTGTTCTTTTTCGAATTCGGGTCCGGGACCAAGTTCGAAATGTTGAACTTTCTCAAGTTCTTCATTTTGGTCCTATCCCAAGTCTGACCCTACCTTTTCTTTGTTCTTTCATTGGTCTTTGTCAAAAATGTCCTTTGCTTTTGGTGTTTTCTTTTCGGCCTTGGGAATTTTTGTCTCTTGTGTTTTGGCGGGCCCGGAACCGGAACAGAGTCTGAACTTGGAACTTCTTCCAATCTCCATTTTTTTCCTTCCCTGGCCCTGGTCCTGCCGCTTTGGTCTTTTCTCTCTTGCGCATCTGTTCGCATTGTTCCGCTTGTCCTGTTATTTTCGTTTTGTTTCTTTTTTCTTTATCGTGGGGTTGTCCTCCCCCTTTCCTCGTTCTCTTGCTATTCCTTTCTTCCTCCTATTTTTGATGGTGTCGGAGGCCGATTCAGAATGAAATATGAACCCGAAACTTGGAGAAGTTTCTGGTTCAGATTTTGGTTCCAACCCCAGTTTTTCCGTGTTCGTCGCTCTGCCCCACCTTTGCCGGTGCTTTGTTCCCATCCTTTGCATTTTGGGGTTTCTCACAGACGTGGATCTAGGACTGGGTATGAACTTGGGAATGTTGATTATTTCCCTGGCTCATTCTCGCCCCGACTCAAGTCCAGAGTCTGGTTTTCTTTTGGCTCTGCCCTCGCCAGTTTCAAGGCAAGGGATGTCATTTGTGGGTCGTATTTTGTCCCAATCCCAGTTTTGTCAGGATTCGTCCAGTTTTACCCTATCATCTTGTTTTAGTTTTGGTCTCGGTTCTGCTAGTTTTAAATAGTGTGTTCCCGTTCGGTTTTGACCCCACCTCCGCCGGTTTTATATTTCTTTTTGATAAAATTGGAGGCATGGTATTAATGTATTGTTTTAACGAAGACCTTTTTTTGTAGGATCAAGTCATGGGCATGAGGATATTTCTTAAGGATCTCAATGAATGGTCTTGCTGACCACCTTCAGATGGGTTCCTATATCGCCATAAGGTTCTCTCCCCGCCAAGAGGTCTCGGTGAGATCTTCAGGTCTCACCGATGGGCAGCAAAGGGTATTCATCGTCGGCACAATGTTCTCTCTTCGCCGGGATGTCTCGGCGAACCCCTAATTTCTCACCAACTAAGTAAAGGGCCTTGATATGTTTGCCTTCGGCGGGAGTCACACTGAAACAAAAACAGGAACTGGCGCGAGAGGGTCAACAAAGGGTGTCAGGGAGACTCCAAAGAAATCAAGGGTTTCACCATGTGGTCTCAGCGACCGTCTCGTGTCTTGCCAATAGCGGCGAATCCACCAATGAAGGAATATATCATTGTAGCTCTTGGCACCCACCATGACATCTTGCCGAAGGCAGATGTCCTGCCAACCAAAGGAGGGGGCCACCGAAAGAAATAAGAGCTCGCCGAGAAAACAAAGGGTCGCTATAACGTCTCCCCGACCATGGAAAGTCATGCCGACAACAAGGAGTGGCTCGGTAAGAAAAGAGCCATTCGAGGTAAGGTCTCTCCAAGACCATGAAGTCTCCCCGAAAGAAAAAAAGCTCACCCAAGGAGTCTGGCATCACCGTAACTCTTACCGATACAAAATGGGCCCACCAAATGAAGAAGGCATCGGTATGACTGGGATGATCTCGCCAGGAGATCGGGCCGATAGTGTAGGGTTTCCCTGAAGTGAAATGGGCTCTCGATGAAAGGACGCGCCTTCGGCGTGGCTTCTCAGTGGAGGAGGTTGATCTCTCCGACAGACTCACAGAAGCATAGATCTAGATGAGAAGAGAGCTGAGGAAGAATATAAAGCCGTGAAAAAGGGGACAACTGTGAGGTCTGCTAAAATATCTATAGGGCACCTCAAGAGACAATCTTCACCGACATAAGACAACTAGGATTAGGATTTATTGCAGAATCCACTTTTGTTTAAGATCTGGGCGCTGACTTCCTGATAGAACGGGATATCTTTTAAACCCTAAAAATGGGCACCAACATTCTTCTCAGGGAGACGTATATATGGCATTCTTGCCTCTTTATAAAGGGGGTTCTAGAATTTTTAGTGTCAGTACTTCTAGTTTAGAACTTCTAGGTTTAGAGAACTATTTCGAGCTAGAACTGTTAGGAGTTAGTCAGCTAGCAGAAGGAGATCGCATTGCATCTTGATTCTTAGTAATGAGAGCTTCTCCTATCTTCTTAGTTAGCAATTAGATTTTAGTACAGATTTTAATGTATTTTCAAAGTTCTTCTAGTGTAGATGGAAGCAGTCTGAAGACACATGTTTTCTGTACACTGGTGATTGTGCCAGATTTGTAAATGTTGCTTATCTGTCTAACCCATAGTAGAAGCAACCATATTTGAATCTACTTCATATTGTGTTCCAGAATGATATTTATCTAAAATTAATCATCTGATTTTGAAAGCTTTCAAGGAATGAAATCTCATTTTGTGTTTTTCTTAAATGGTAGTTTATAATCAGTTGTTAAAAATCAGCACCATGAATGAATGATACTATGTGTTAATCACAAGTGAATTTATTCTTCAGTTTTAGTTTACAAATTCCTTGAAAGGAAATAAGTTTGGTTAAATTGGATGAACTATTGTTCTTTTTCTATTCCAAAACCCTGATCCATCTTTTGTATTTCTTTAAAACCCCTGGTTAGAATAGGTTTTATTTCATGCTTGATCTTAGAACAATCCAGAGGCCCAACACCAGCAGGCCCCCTTCAATATTACTGTCGCATTAGCCACTAAGTAACATCAGCACAGTTGAGACCCAACTACCAAGACCTTGGGAGCTAAGGCATCCATGTGTTTCCTTTCTCTTTCAGGAGAAGCAGAGTAGCAATATTCTGCTTGCATTGTTGTGGTGCCAAAATTGCCATCAACAGTAGGGTATGTGGCTAATGATTTATTTTTTACCCAAAATTGATGAAATGAAAAGGGTTTTTAAGGGAGGTTCTCAACTTTCCACCAATATAAATTATGCTTTACTTTGAATTTAATAAATAATTATTATTCATTTTCTATTTGAATTACGACTAAAATCCTAATTGATAGGCTGATTGAAAAACATCTATAGCTTTCAAATAGTAGCACATTTTTTGAAATCAAAATATGCATCGCATTCTATGCTTCGCATACTATAGGATTAAAAAAATAAAAAATGAATTTCATCAAGTTTTGACCAAGTTAAGGTGGTCAAACATACGAGTTTTTTATATTTTTTAAAAGTTGTAATAAAAAAATAATAATTAATTATTTACTTGGAAAAAAATTACAAAAAAATATGCATCACATCCGGACATGAGTCCTCTACTTATGTCTAAAATCTTATAAAAAAACATTATCATTTTCTTATGGTTAGGGTGGTCAGACAGATAGCTACTTCTTATTTTTTCCCTAAAATTTAAGTACTACTGCATTGAAATTTCAAATATTCACCAAACATAATTTTTTTAAAAAAAATAAACCTAGTAGTTTGGAAACTAAATTCAATTTGTTATAGATTATATTCTTACATATTTTTGAAATAATATAGATAACTTATTCAAATTTTTATGTCAAGTTTCCTAACTATGATTTCTCTAAATTTTTTGCCACTTAAGGGCCTATTTTTTCCATGATGATCCTGCACATACCCATGGCTAAAAATTCCCATCACTTGTATTTTATAACAGTAATGAGACACTAGGATGTAGAGGGGAGTAGAGAAGAAATATTATTGGGTAAAACTACAAAGTTGTGTCACACTTTCAGCCAACTAAATAGTTCTAAGCAAAACATTTTCAGTCAAAATTTTTTGACCGAATAGGTTTTGACCAAAACCATGTGACTTATACATGGCACATAGATTTTCATCCAAATATGTTTCACCTAAATCCAAAAAATTTAAACTTTTTCCTTTTCCACTTTGTAATTTGCTTATTTTACATGACTAGTTTCAGTATAAAGGGTTTTGGTCAAAACCCTTTCTACCAAAACTATCTATGTGGCATCCTAGTTGTAAGCCAACTCAGCTTTTTTCAGAATTTTTTGAAACTTTCAACTTCAACTAAGTATTTCTTCATTCATAATGATGTTTTAAAAGAAAAGAAAAATACCCTTTTGTAGAGCTCGGAGTGGTGAATCCAAATATGTCATTTTTTTAATATTTTGATTAGTTTTAATATATTTTATTTTTAAAATAATGCAAGTATGTTGTTAAAGTTAAAAAAGAGGTTGATTAGAAATTTTAAAAAATAGTAAAACATATTAATTTTTTCTGAAAAATATATGGTGCACTAGAGGAGAGTGTCCTCTCCAAAAGGGTGGAATTTTTTTTTGAAAATGATTTAAAAAATAGACAATAGTTTTGATAATATGGGAAAAAAAGTCTTGAAGGAACTTGAAACCCTTTACAATTGAACATACAAAACGTTGCTTAAAGATGGAACATCAAACCATCAATAGCAACCATCAGCAAAAAAAAGAAAAACAACAAGAAACAAACAAAGACCCAGCAGGAAGGAAAACAACAAAGCAAATCACAGAACTAGACACTATTTCATGCTCCTTAAGGTGTTGGCCACCTCAAGTTCTCGGTTCCTATGAAGGCCAATCATGTCCAATAGTTCTTTTTTCTCATCCTCAAAGGACTTCCTCAGGTTACCTTTCCCTCTAGTAGCAGGGCCTTTGACAACGTGCTTTCTAACCTTTTTCCATTTCCCTTTAGTCACCTGGTCCTTCTCCATCAACTCAGTAAAGTAGAGTTGATATTCTCTTAGCTCACTAATCTTGTGGAACAGGACCTCCAAGGAATCAACACTAATCTTAACAGAAATGTGGCAAGCTTGCAATAGTTTTTTGATGTCTACATTAGTGTCCAAAACCTTGGTCTCCAACTCAACTAGATGCTTCTCACATAAGGACTTGAAGTTGGAAAAAGAACACTCATGATCAACAATTTTATTAATCAAAATATTTGAGGCAAAGCCCTTCGGAATACTCTACACATTTTCTTTCAATCCCTTGATCTTGATATTTACCCTGTTGGTGGTATCATCATTTAGATACGAGAAATCCTCCAAAAATGGGTTTACCTTAAGAGTTTATGGCTTGCCATGCCTCAAATTAATTCCCTCCTCCTCCTGCATAGATTTCTCACTAGAGGGTTCCACACTTGGTGTGTTTCAAACTGAGGAATCATCAATTTCAACCATCTTCTCCTCTAAAACCTTCTCCTTGCAATGCTCCATGGTATTCTTTAAATAATTTTTTGGCACCTGATTCTTCAACTTGGAAATGTTCTTGGAATCCCTTCTAGGCTTTTCCTCAACCTCCACTACCACTACATTCTCTTGTAAACCCTCCTCCTTACCACCTACCTCAACATAATCCTACCCAATACTCGCAACATTATCCTTAGACTTGGAATCCCTAGAACCAACCTCTATATTGTTGCTAGCAGATTGGGACTCTACCTCCTGAATAATAATCCTCTTGGCAGCCCATTTTCCTTTAGGCTTTCCCTTCTTTCTTTTCTTGGAAGGGGTGGCCACAAGGGAAGAAAACCCATCCTCACCCTCCTCATTCCACTCCTCCTCCCCAGCAACGCTAGTATCTAACTAGTTGAGTAGGAATCATCACTCAAAGCCTTTTCCTTTCCCTTAATATATTTGGTAGGAATGAGGGCTTTCACATGCTCCATTATAAGCAAGATGAGGCCCTCATGCAAAACCAGTACCCTCCTATTTTTTAAATGTGCATACACAGAAACCTTCAACGAGGACAACAAAAAGGAAGGAAACAAAATAAACAACCTATGTCTAAAATGATTTAAAAGAGTGAAATGGTGGCCTAAGATTGTAGTAAACCAAAATAGAAAATAGTTGGCATCCAATGAAAACTATCAAATTCTAATTTTTTTTACTTTAGAATGTTACTACAAGAAAAATATACATCAAAATTTATAAAAAAAAAAAAAATCCATGCACTAGATATTGAAGTTTCCTATTTGGACAAAAAATATTAGTGGAAAATGAAGAATTTTCTATTTGTTTCTTGACGTCAAGTGAATCACTTTTTCTTGAAATTTTCATCATTCCAAAATCTTCTCTTAAATTTATAAAAAAAATAGTCAATTTTTTTTTTTTAAATCTGAAAAATTATAGGATTAAACTTCATCAATAATTCTGCCTTTCATTAGTTTTACATCATTTTGAAATTAAAAACATAAAGACAACTTTTATGTGGTCGAAGTTTAGAATTTTTTGTTGTTGTTGGTTGATTCCTTTATAAAGTGTGACATAGGTTTGTGATTTTATCCTATTAATATTCATACATTTAAATTGAGATGGATGTGTGGTTATGGTCTATAAATTATACATAACATTAGGAAGTCTACAATGTAAACTGACAAGGATCAAATTTGTCATGTAGTTTATAACTTGTAGGGAAGGTCCAAAATTCTATGAGGCATATGTATGGGTGAATAGTTGAATGATGAAATATAGAAGAAAGTATGCAAGAGTTGTAAACATATACATGGGGTTAGAAATACTACATGTGTTCTCATTGATGTCAAAAAAATGGTATTGTGGAATGTTTCATGTGATGCAATCAGTGTGGTGATCACAGATGCCAACAGAGTAAGAGTCCAAATGTGCAGTCTAAGGAGTTATGATCAGAAGTGTTGTGAAGTGAAGGACATGGTGATGAATGTCATGATAATGTTGTACACAATTTTAACATATCTTTTTTTGTCCATGTATAGGTGAAGGTTGATAGGTTAAAGTATATGTTGATATGAATAAGTTGTGGTTTCTTTATTTTTATGAAAAGAGTTGTAATTGTTTTCTATGGTAGTGTGAATGTTGTATTCTATATCCCTTGTTGTAAATAATTACATAAGAGATAAGTGTTAAGTATGTATGTTCCCTATTTTAGTGCATAGAAGTTATTGCAAAAGATTCTAGAGCTAGTAGTGTGAAAATAGTAGTAGAGTGTGCTTGCAGTCAAGATGGGTTAGTGTAATGCTTTGTATTTCCCTGCACTTGAAGATGTGATCTTGTAGCTTGTGGGATACATTTATATTATCAGTATGTCCTCTCATTTCAAGTTTTAGGTGTTGAGGTGTACCAAAAGTCTAGTTTTCAGTGTTCTATTTCAAGACCAGGTATTTTGGATTTGCAAGAGATAGTGGGTTTAGTTTTTGTTTGCTTGTGCCATCATGAAGTAGCATGATGTTGTGAGAGGAGTGTATGTGAATTTTTTTGCATGGAATATAATTTTTATAAAGTAATCAACATGATGATATTTGGTCTCTCTGATACTACTTTAGGTCTGGAGCTAATGTATAGAAGGGTAGGTGTTTGTTGGGATGACCAAGTATATTAAGATGATTGTGCCAAGTGTTTTGAAGCGCGCACCAATGTGGAGGTTTGTGCTAAGATAAAATAGGTCATTCTTATCTCTTGGTTTGAACCAAATTTATCACATATGTCTTGGGGACCAACTTCTTGTGGCTATTATGCATTTCATGTTGCACATTTCATCTTGACCGATAAAGGATAAAATTTTGAAGCTTGAAGAAGATATAAATAAAAGATCAAGGTTGTTTCACAGAAGGTGAGAGTTTGTGAGTATGTAAGGAGATATGAGAAAATTGAGGAAGGAATTGTGTTGAAGATAACATATATTTTTGAGTAGATGTGTTTAAGATATATGTCAATGCGGAGAGTGTTGATGTTGTAGAGGTGAATGATCAATGAAAAATTTCAATTATGTTGAACAAAGATTTTAGCCTCTTCTTGTAAATGTTGTATCCTATATGGATTTGTAGCTTCCTTTGGGTAGTAGCCCATAAAACTTGTTGTAAATCTTGTTTTCATTTTGCGAGGATAGATTTTGACAGTAGTTCCAAGAAGCTTTCTCATCATGGTTTTTCCCTTCTAGGTTTTCCATGTAAATCTAGTGTTATGGTTGTTTGGTTATGTTTTGAATTATATAGCTTGATTCTTTATTTATTTAAAGTAGTAGAAATATTTGGTTGATAAAGTTGAATTGGAATAATCTGTGGGATATAATATTTTCCCTTCTCTTAGTATATCAACATGTTCTAACAATTGGTATCAGAGCTAAGTTCCTTGGTGCAGCCTAATAGTTTAAGATATATCTTATAATAGAACACATGACTCAAAAAGAGCCATCTTCTAAAGCATCAATATTTGATGGAAGCAACTATGCCTTCTAGAGTGTAAGGATAGAAGCTATCTCACTTCACTAGGGTATGATGTTTGGAGAGTTGCAAAGAATGATTTTACTAAACCTTCTCATCATATTATAGATGCTAATGCAAAGAAGGCCCATGAAAAAATTCCAAAGCAAATAATGCTATATTAAATGGTTTAATAAATTCAAATATTTTCAAGGTAGTTTCGTGCAAGACAACCAAGGAGATATGGGATAAACTAAAAAATCTCTATGAAGTAAATGATAGTGTAAAGCAAGCAAAATAAAAATCTTATAGAATAATGTTTGAGAATCTAAGGATGAAAGAAGAAGAAAACATTTCTACCTATTTTCTCTAGGTGGATGAAGAAATCAATGGAGTCAGAGAATTAGTTGAAGAAATAACTAATTTAATGGTTGTGAAGAAAATCCTAAGAACTCACCGTAAGTGATTTGATTCAAAAGTTTCTTGTTGAAAACACTAGATACTAAAAGGGGGGTGTGAATCAGTATCTGTAAAAGCTTAAACCCCTCCAGAACTTGAACTCTTCAGCATAATACTTCTTAAGAAAATATAAACCCTTAAAAAGATTAGTAGCAAAGAAATATATTGTATTTTAAACCTTCAAAAAATTTAGTAATCTTCAGTAATGAAAGATATATCAATTATATCCATAATCAAATAAGTGATAATTAAAAAATAAAATAGAAACACACGTGCATAAGATGACACTAGATTTACATGAAAAACCCAATGATAGAAAAACCATGGTGAGAGTTAACTCACAATATAAAGGCTCA
Organism: Sequoia sempervirens; assembly: GCA_007258455.2. Lineage (NCBI taxonomy): Eukaryota > Viridiplantae > Streptophyta > Pinopsida > Cupressales > Cupressaceae > Sequoia > Sequoia sempervirens. The sequence continues at coordinate 117,611 of VDFB02183333.1, read as the reverse complement.
CTACCAAAAATGACTTGCAAACTAAGGTGCACTACCTTAGAGAAATTTACAAAAGACTTCCAAAACTAAAGCAAGTACAACTCCAAGGGTAAGATATAAGTACTTGATGAGATTCAATATCTCAAAGTAGGATACAAAAGGGGTTTATGAAATTTAGAATATATATTTTTCAATATTTCACTTTGCTAACTGAAGCATTAACGCGCATCTAATCTTTCTTCTTCACACTGTAGCACTAACGCTGCTAGATATTTAATACATTCCACACTCACACTACTTCTCATTTATTCATATATCCATACCTTTGCAACTAAAATTATCTTACATATATCCACTACAACACTTCAAAATATCAAGTAGGTTGACCAAAGAAGAATATAAACAATGATTTCAACAAGTCGGCCACAACAACATACTATGGTATTATCCTGAGCATAGAGAGGACCAAAAAAAAATTATTACATCTTCAAATGTCATCCAAAACCATTCACAAACTAGCACACATCAATCCAAGTCAGCAACAGGGAAACATGTATATGAAACATGAAGCACATAACTAGTCGGCCCAAAAACATACTTTCAATTGAAATAACTCAATGCAGTCTCAACCAACATAGTTAGGAACCAAATCTATCATACCAAAAATTCATATACTAGTGCAAACCCTTAAGCATTGAGAACAAGCAAGAAAAAAATCCCTATCGACCAAATATCCACAAATAACCCAAAAGACCAACTCAAGACATAATGCAACACCAAAAATACTTATAGACACTTCTTCCACACTCCCATGCCACTAATAGCCACTGTAGGCCAAATAGGAACATAATACTTAATTATGAAGACATTAAATGCATAAACATGAGATATAACATTAACATGTCAAATTAGATAACACTTCAACACATGAAATTGGAACTGAGACACTACATGGACATTGAAAATGCGTGAGTGAAGACATCAATGTGGAGAAAAGTGGAGCATTTTTCCAGACCAGTCTAGACACCCAACATTATTGTCAACCTTCTATAATTCATGAAAATCTCCTCAACAACACTAGTGACTTGAAAAAGATATGAGTGCAACATCCATAGGACACATAATTTGAATCCAAAACTATAAGATCATCACTACAATAGTAGAGGAATCTAGAGCATTCTCCAAAATAGTCTTCTTAGAAATTTATAGAAACAAAATCTTTCAACTTACAGAGGCAAGAAATTTTTTTTAGCAACATATGATTCACCAAGAACATCATGAGAGAGCATACAACATACTATGGATAATTAGAAACATCTCTCCACCATCAACATCACTTATAATCCTCATCTTAACATGTCATCATAAAAACAACTCTGTTGACAACAACTGTACACAATAATTCTTTACAAGGAATGACATCCAACCATGAACTTCAACAATGCACTGTCATACAATAATGATATCCCAAATAGAATTTTTTCAACAACGAAAACCAATTCCAACCAACAATGCAACTATCCTTCCAAGCATATGCAAAAATCTCTTTAGGTGTTGATATCAAGGACAACAAACAATTAGAGTTGACATCAATGACAACCATTTCCAACAATCTCCCCTTTTCTATTAATGGAAATAGAAACCTCCTTACTCTCCCCCTTTAACATCAAGTACAAAGGGAAACACACACCTAGACAAAACAAGAGCATGTTCTCTGAATTTGAGGACATAAGGTCAAATATCTTCGATTGATGTAGCAACACATTCTCACCCTTTGAACAACAAAACTTCTTGAAACAACTTAAAACCCCCTTATTAGTAACAACCATTACCAACTCCCCCTAGGAGGAAGCCATCATCAATCTAGGAATAAAGATATGTATTTGAATTACTCCCCTTGGATAGATGCACCAATTATTCATCTAGTTAGAACAAGGAGGGGCAATAACCCCTAACTTCTACTAGAGATGCTCAATAAGTATCTTTTGAAAGAACCTTTATGAAAATGTTGTAATCCGATCCTTGGTAGACACATGCTCCAATCTGATTTCATGCTTTACAACCTTATCTCTCAAAAAGTGATACCAAATATAAATGTGTTTAGTTCTTCAATACATTATCAGATTCTTGGAAATATTAATTGCACTGATGTTATCACACAATATAGGAATTTGTTCATCATAAACCACCTTTACACCCTTCAAAGCCTACTTCATACAAAGCATCTAGGTGTAGCAATATGTTGTAGCAATATATTCAACCTTTGTTGTAGATAAGGACATTGATTCCTACTTCTTACTGAACCAAGAGACCAATTTGTCTCCTAATAAAAATGCACTACCACTTGTACTTATTCGGTCATCAACACATCCTACCCAATCAACATCAGTATAAGCATTTAGAGAAAAAATATTATCCTTCTTATACCATAAACCATAATTTGGAGTTCTTTTCAAATATCTAAATATTATTTTCACTGCCTTCTCATGAGTTTGCTTAGGATTTTCTTAAAACATGGAAACCAAATACATTATATGCACAATATTAGGTATAAAATTAATTAGGTACAAAAATCTTCCAATCATAGACCTATATAGAGTCTAATCAACCTCTAGAGACTCATCAAATTTTCTCAAGTGACAATGAGTCACCATAGGGGTACCAACAGGTTTGGAATCTTCCATGCCAAACTTCTTCAACATCACATTTCAATACTTATGCTGTGAAATAAAGATACCACCACCATGTTGAACAATTTGAAGCCCCAGGAAGAAGTACAACTCACCAATCATAGATATCTCAAATTCATTATGCATATCTTTTGTAAACTTCTTACACATATCATCATCTCCACCAACAATAATGTCATCAACATATACAACCACAATTAACTTGTCTTTTTGAAACTTTATGTAAAAAATTTTATATGCACTTCCTTTCTTAAAACCTTGTTAAATTAAATACTTATCCAAGAAAGAATACCAAGCTATAGAAGCTTTATTTACATCATATAAACCCATTTTTAGTTTGCAAAACATTTTTGAATCTTTTGATAACTAGAAACCATCTGGTTGCTCAATATATATCTTCCTTTATATCACCATTTAGGAAAGCTAACTTGGCATCCATTTGATAAAACTTGAAGTTATTGTGAGTAGTAAAAGAAAGAAACATCCTTATTGCTTTTATTCTAGCTACCAGAGCAAAATTCTCCTCAAACCAATGCATTCAACTTGTGAATAACCTTTGCAAACCAATCTATCCTTATTTATCACAACTTCACCATCTTCATTTAGCTTGCTCCAGAACACCTTCTTAGTTCTAGTTACATTCTTATCAATAGGTCTGGGAACCAATTCCCAAGTCTAATTCTTTTCTGTCTAATCCAGCTCTTCATCCATTACCTTTATCCAACCATAAACTTTTCTAGCATAAGCAAAGTTCTTGGGCTCTACCTTAGAAAATTAACACACAAATTTACTTTCTTACTTTCCCTTGCAAGCTTTCTCCTAGTCAACACACCTTCATTCTTGTCCCCAATGATATGATCTAATGAATGGTTCATGTGTACATACTTTGTTGGAGTCTTGAGAGTCTTAACTAGTTATGATTCCTTCTCTTAATTCTCTTCTTCTTCTTAATCCAAGGAAGTATATCAATCCAAAAACCTTAGGTTCTAGTGAGATCAAACCCAAGTATTTATCTACTTTAACATTTATGCTCTCAATCATCTTCCCCAATCTTTTGTTGTAGCATCTATAATATTTTCTCTTGGTTGATTAACCAAGAAAGATTCCTTCATCACACCTTGAGTCAAACTTTCCAAGGTCACCTTCATCTATTTTGATATAACATCTGCTACCAAATATTCTAAAGTATTTAATACTGCGAAGCCTTCCATACCATAGCTCATAAGGGGTCCTAGTGCTATTGACCCTCAACTACACTCTGCTAAGAAAATAGACAATACTTCCTTTCAATACATATAAGGAAGATAAAAATATTTCAACTTGGTTATAGCCATTTATTGCATAGTCCTATTATTCCTTTCCCCTGCCCCATTTTGTTGAGGGGTTCTAGGAGTAGAAAAATGTCTCCTAATACCATGATCTTCACAAAACTTTTCAAATTCATTTGAAGTAAATTCACCTCCTCTATCCGACCTTAAGAATTTGATCTTAATATACATTTCATTATCAAATTTTTCTTTGAATATTTTAAACTTACAAAAAGATTCTAGTCTATCCCTTAAAAATATAACCCAAGTCATTCTAGTGCAATCATCAATAAGTAACATAAAATAAATTTCACGTTGTTGAATGCTTGTTCTTGTGGGTCCAAAAAGGTCAATATGAATTAGATCCAATGACATTGTAGCATAACACTCCTTGGTCTTAAAACTTGTCTTTGTTTGCTTTCCCATTTGGCATTCCTTGTAAAAAGTTTTTGTAAGCTTTATTATATTCAACATATCTCTCACAACATGAGAGGAACTAATGTTTACCAAGTTGTCAAATTTGATGTGTCCCATCCATTTGTACCATAGCCAACACTTTCCAAACTGAGCCAATAAGTAGATTCTCCCATTAGCCTCCTTTAGATGATAAACATCACCATTTGTCCTTGTTCCTTCAACAACTAGTCTTCTAGACCCTAATTTTTTGATCTCACAACCATTAGCATTAAAAGTAATATTGTACCCTTTGATGCACATCTAGCTGACACTTAGAAGATTATTCTTGAGACCCTTGACATAGAGAGCATCCTCAATCCTAATTTTTCCATCAATTTGTATAACACCTTTTCCACAAATTTGTGTTGACTCACCACCACCAAACTTAACAACACCACCATTAACCTTCTTAAGACTGATGAGCCTTCTTTTGCACTAGTCATGTGGTTAGAACAACCACTATCCATCAACCAAGAATTTACCTCTTCCTTTGCATGAAAGGAAGTCCAGACAACCATAGATCTTTCGCTATTTTAATCAACTTGCAAACTACCAGACCTCTTACTTTCTCCAATATTTCCCTTTTTATCCTTCAAGGCCATGAATAGGGTTTCATCATTTGAATCATTATCCTCATCTTCTAAGGAACAACTGCTTTCCTTGGAATATGAACTCTTTTTAACTTTATCTCTTTTATTACCATCATTATATTCTTTGTAGGTACATTTAGATGGAAAATGACCAATCATTCCACAATTAAAACACTTAAAAGTAGCTTACCTTTGTATTTTTTGGTACCTTTTTCAATATTCTTACAAATTTTGATTCAGCCTCATCAAATTCATCATCCTAATCCATAGATTCATATGCTATCCTCTTACTAGTTTTGAATGCTACTTCCTTCTTTGGAATATCTTTGTCAAATTCTCTCATCTCAAAGGTAGTTAGAGATGCAAACATTTCATCTCGTAAATACTAATTCAAATCCTCATAATCTTCAGTACTAGACACTTTATGACTATAGGATTTAGGGAGAGATCTTAGAACCTTCTTCACAATCTTATCATCTTTGACTATACTACCAAGACCAGTGATGCTAGTAACAACTTCATATACTTGAATAATATGAATTTCAATGTCTTCATCCTATGACATTCTTAAGGTCTCAAATCTTCTCTTGAAAATATACATCTTGGATTGCTTCACTTTAGGATCCCCTTCATATATTTTATAAGCTTTTTCTAGAAATCCTTAGTAGAGTTGCAACTCATCACCTTCAAAAATTTTAAAATAGCTCATCCACACATGATAGAGTTTTTAGCCTTTGCATTATTCTCATATAACCCGATTTTAGTTGGAACGATTGGAGGATAAGCAGGAGCAACATAACCATCTTTAACTAATTGCATACAAAAAATCCTAGATAGTTTATATGATCTTCCATTATCAATTTCCAAAAAGCATAATTAGTCCCATCAAACCTAGGACCCTTATAAGATCCATCATGTGCCATACCGAACCTTTACCTCAAGAAATTAAGCTTCTTCAAAGGAACTTGGCTCTGATATAAATTTTTGAAAACACTAGATACTGAGAGGAGGTGAATCAATACTTGCAAAAAATTAAACCCATTCATAACTTGAACTCTTCACCATAATAATTCTTAATCAAATATAAACCCTTAAACAAACTATTAGCAAAGAAAGATATTAAAGATTAAACCTTCAACATTTTCAATAATATTCAACAATGAAAGATATATAAATTATACCCTTAATCAAATCAATAGCAATGATAAAAAAATAGAAACACACATCCACAAGATGACACCAGATTTATGTGGAAAATCTATTGAGGGAAAAAACATGGTGAGAGTTAACTCACAATATAAAGGCTCACTACCAAAAAGGACTTGCAAACTAAGGTGCACTACCTTAGAGAAAGATACAAAAGACTTAAAAAATTGAAGCAAATACAACTCCAAGAGCAAGATACAAGGACCTAATGAGATTCACATCTCAGAGTAGGATACAAAATGGATTTAGGAAATTTACAATATTTTTCAATAATTCACTCTACTGTCTGAGGCATTAAGGCACATATGATCTTTCTTCTTCACACTTTAGTACTAACTCTGTTAGATATTCAATACATTCCACACACACTTACTCACACTTTTTTAAAAATCCATACCTTTGCAATTGAAACAATAATTCATTTATTGTGGTCCCATCCTAAGGATAGAGAGGACCAAAAATAATCTTATTACATCTTCCAATGTGGTCCAAAACCATTCACAGACTAATGCACATAAACCCAAGTTGGTAATAGGGGAATGTTTAGATGAAACATGGAGCACATAAACTGTCATCCCAAAAGCATGCGTTCAATTGAATTAACTCAATGTGGTCTCAACCAACATAGGTAAATAACCAAATATTCCATACCAAAACTTCATATGCTAGTGCAAACCATTAAGAACTTAGCACAAGCAAGAAAATAAGCCCCATTGGCCAAATATCCATAAATAACCCAAAAAATCAACTCAAGACACAATGTAGCACCAAGGATCTCAATAGACAACATGAAAATCACATGGGGATGTCCCATGAACATTCAAAAATATTTCTATACACTTCTTCCATACTATTATGCCACCAATATCCACCACAGGCCAAACAAGAACAAAATACTTCATTTCAGAGAAACAAAATGCATAAACATAAGATATAACATTAACAAATAAACTTGCAAACCAATTCAACACATGAAATTGGAACTAAGACACTACACAAACATTGAAAAAAAATTCACCAAGCCATAGGAGTAAAGATATCAATGTAGAGAAATGAAAAACATTTTTTGGACTAGTCCAAACACCCAAAAACACTAACAACCTTTTGTAATTTGTAGAAATCTCCTTGACAATATTGGTGAATTGGAAAGATAAGAGTGAAACATCTACATAACACAGAATTTGAATCCCAAATTTCAAGATCATAACTACAACAACAGAGGAATGCAAAGCATTCTCCAAAATAGCCTTCTCAGCAGCTTCTAAGAACAAAATCTTCCAATAAATTATGGAGGCCACAACTTTCTTTTAGCAACATATCCTTCATTAGGCACATCATGAGAGAGCCTACAATATAATATGGATCATTATAAACATCTCTCCACCATGAACATCACTTTTAATCCTCATCTTAATATATCATCATGAACACAACTCTACTGACAACAACCATACATAGTACTTCTTTACAAGGCGTGAAATCCAACTATAAACTTCAACAAAACACCATCATACAACAACAATATCCAAAATAAAATTTTGTCAACAATGAAGACCAATGCCAACTAATAATACAATTATATTCCCAAGAATATGCAACAATCGCCTTAGGTGTTGACATCAATGACAACCAACAATCAGTGTTAACATCGATGACAATCATTTCCAAAAAAGATTCTATTGAAGAAGCCAAAGACTTGAAGAAACTTACCATTGAAGAGTTTCTTGGGTCTCTCACTAACTATGAGATGAGAAATGAAGTCTAAGGTACATAGAAAGAGAAGCTTCTTTCAAAGTTGTGAAGAAAAAACATCTTGTTCATATAGTGAATCTAAGGAAGAAGAAGTAATTTTATGAGAAATTTGAAGAAGGGATTAATTAGGAAAGTGTAAAGGTAATTTACCTTTGAAATTTTTTTAATGTGGAAGAGTTGGTCATTATGCTTTTGAATTTCCTGTTCAAGAAAAGAAAATTAGTAGTAAGGGTTTCAAGAAGAAAAAATTCAAGAGGAACCTCCTTTCCAAATAATACTATAGCTCCTAAAAATAATTGGATCACTACTCATTAGATGATGAAAGACGAGAATCCCTATTCATGGCCATGATGATTTTTTATGGCTCAAACAAGACTCTAGATGAAGAAGAAGGTGAATTTGATTTTGAAGGTGAACTTATTTCTGCTCTTAAAGACTTGTAATGTTTAAGGAAAGAGAACAAAAAACAAAATTCCCTAATTGAAGCCAAGACAAATTAATTCATAAAAGTTGAAAAAGAAATCATTTTACTCAAAAAGGATTTGGAAAAAGAAAAGTATGGAAATCTGAATAACCTTAAAGAAGCACATCTCATTCTAATCAGTCCTCGAGGAAGATCTTTCCAAACAAGAAGGTTCTTCACAAATAGGTTCAATCATGTGTTTTTTGGTTATTGTTTCATCTACAATGAGTATGGTCATAAAGCTATGGATGCAAATCTAAAATGAATATTAGAAATTTTGTAAGTAGGAATTCTCTTTCTTCGCTAGTGGATGTCAATGTGATATGTCAAATCTACAATGTAGCAAAATAAAAAACTCAGATGATAGATGTTATTGAGAAAGTCAATGAGAATGACACTTCCAAGAGAGAGGAAATAGACAATGAGGTTGAGAATTCTATGGTTGTCCAAACAACATTTCATGCTCAAGAAAAAAAAAATATTTGGGTAATACACAATGGATGTTCAAGCCACATCATAGGTGACAAAATAAAATTCATCAATCTTGTTAAGTGGAATGGAAGATTAGTCAAGTTTGGAGAGAATTCATATGCAAACATTTGTGGAAAGGGTGCCATAAGTATTGGTGTAAAATCCAATACATAAGATGTTCTCTATGTACAAGGTCTCAAGAAAAAACTTCTTAGTGTAAGTTATATGTGCAACAAAGGATATAGTCTCATATTTTATGATCAATGGTGTGAAATCAAAAGAGAAAATTATGGTAGAAGGATCTAGGATAGAAAAAGACTTATATAATCTAAAGTGTGTTAATGGGATAAGTTATCTTCTAGGATAGACAAGTGAATACTTGTTGTGGCACAAGAGGATGTGACACATCGAATTTGATAATATTGTGAAGATTGGTTCCATACAAGCAGTAAAAGATATGTCAAACATTATCAAACTTGCAAGCACCTTGTGTAAGGAATGTCAGATTGGGAAGAAGACAAGGATATGATTCAAGACTAAGGATTATTCCTCTAAAAGGCCCTTGGAACTGAGTCATACTAATTTTTTCAAAATTTCCAGGACAAAGATTCTCCAAGGTGAAAGGTATTTCAGATTACTCATTGATGATTTCTCTAGAATGACCTGGATTAAATTCTTAAAAGAAAAATCAAAAGATTTTAGTAGGTTTAATATTTTCAAGTCAATGGTTGAAAATGAAGTGAATTCTAGAAACAAATGTTTAAGCTCCGATAAAGGTAGTGAGTACATGCATCAAATGACTTTAAGGAATTTTGTGAAAAACATGGAATAAAGAGGCATCTATTTGCTACTAGAACTCCTTAGAAAAATAGGGCAATGGAAAGGAAGAATAGAACTATTTAGGAAATGACAAAAACAATATTGAGTGAAGCCAAGTTGCCTGATGTATATTGGAAAGAATCAATCCATATTGTAGTCTATATTCTTAATAGAGGACAACTAAGAGTAAACAACACCAAGACTCCTTATGAGTTATGGTATGGAAGACCAGCAACTATCAAGTACTTTATAATTTTTGGAACAAATGCTACATCAAAAGAGATGAAGAAGGTTTGGGAAAATTTGACTCAATATCTAATGAAGGAATCTTTCTTGGATACTAAACTAGGAGCAAAGCTTACCAATGCTATAATAAAAGACCGAGGAAGATAGTTGAAAGTGGAAATGTTAGGGTTGATGAAGAATTGCATAAAATAACACATGAGCAAGAAGACTATTGTTCAAATGAACCTTCCTGCTTAGAAGAAGAATAAGAAGAAATTAAATAAAAGGAAGAAACACAAGAGAAGATCACCAAAAATCTTGAAAAGTATGTTCAAAAGAATCACTCAAAAGATCATATAATTGGAGATAATAATGGAGTGCTGACTAGAAGAAGATTTACAAGGGAAAATGAACAAGTAAATTTTTCTTTACTGTCAATAATAGAACATAATTTTTTTTTTGATATGAACAATGATAAATGATGGATACAAGCAATGGAAGAAGAACTAAATTAGATAGAGAAAAGTTAGACTTATGAATTGGTGTCAAGGCCTACAAATAAAAATGTGCTAGGAACAAAATGGGTGTTCAAAAATAAATTGAATGAAGATGGAGACGTCATGAGAAACAAATGAAGGCTGGTGTACAAAGGTTATTCAAAAGTGGAAGGAATTGAATTTAAGGAGACATTTTCTTTGGTGGCTAGAATGAAAGCAATCACAATGGTGACATAAAAGAAGTTTAGATAGAGCAGGCTGATGGATTTCAGCTATCAGAAGACCCAACCAAGGTATGTAGACTAAAGAAGTCTTTATATGGTCTCAAACAAGCTCCCAGGGCTTGGTATGCAAGGTTGGAAAAGTACTTACTCCAGCAGGGCTTCAAGAAAGGTACCATAGATAGTAATCTTTACATCAAAATTGAGGATGAATAAATTCTAATAGTTTTTGTATATGATGATAATATAATATTTGGTGTTGACAAGATATGTAAGAAATGTGTAGAAGAGATGTAGAAGGATTTTTAAATTTCTATGATAGGTGAGTTATCATTATTTCTTGGACTCCAAATTTCTCAATTAGGGTATATGCAAGATCATCATGGAAAAAATAAGCCCTTAAGTGGTGAAAATTTTAGAAAAATCAGGGCTAGGAAACTTGACATAAAAATTTGAATAAGTTATCTATATTATTTCAAAAATATGTAAGAATAGAATCTGTAGAAAATTGAATGTAGTTTCTACACTACTAGTTTTTTTTTTTTTTTTTAATCTATTTGGTGAAAATTTAAAGACAAAGTAATACATTATTACTTAAATTTCAATGAAAAATGAAAGGGAACCATAATAAGCCAGGGCCACTTTCAACACAATAAAATGATCAATAGTACTTTCGTAAATATGTTTTATATATGAAGTATAGGAATCATATCTCAGTGTGGTATATTTTTTTGTAATTTTTTTCCAAGTAAATAATTAATTATGAATTTTTATTACAACTTTTAAAAAATATATAAAACTTATTATCTGACCACCTTAACCTTGGTCAAAGCTTTAAGAAATTCATTTTTTTTTTTAATCCTATGATTATGTGAAGCATAGAATGTGATGCATTTTTGGATTCAAAAAATGTGATACCATTTGAAAGCTATAGATTTTTTTCAATTAGCCTATGAATCAGGACTTTACTCATAATTCAAATAGAAAATGAATAATAATTATTTATTAAATTCAAAGTAAAGAATATTTTTTTTGGTGGAAAGTTGAGAATCTCCTTTAAAAACCCTTTTCATTTCATCAATTTTGGGTAAAAAGGTTGTCAACCACATACCCATCATATCACTAATGTTTGGCCCATCATGATCCTACACATACCCATTAGATGATTATATTTTAATCTCTCAAGCAAAGTATGTCAAGGAGATATTGAAGAAGTTTGGCATGAAATATTGCAAACCAATGAGTACTCCTATTGTGGCAGGTTGTCATTTGAGAAAATATGATGAGTCACCTTAGCCTAATTAGACTCTATATAGGTGTATGATTGTAGGCCTACCATACTTAACAACATCAACTCTTGACATTATGCAAGTTGTCTGCTTGGTTGCAATGTTTCAAGTTGACCCAAGAGAAACTCATGTGAAGCCAGTCAAGAGGATTTTAAGATATTTGAAGAGCACTTCAATTTTTTTGGAAAAATGAACATCTCATTTTGTTACTTTTTGTTTGTCATTGATGTCACCATGATATATGAGTTGCAATGCAAGATCAAGACTAAAGTTACTCCAGTATTCTAGTCCAGTATCTGAACCAGTATTTTGATCACATCCTTCGGTATTTTGGTCCAAATTTGTTTTTCGATGATCACCGTTGCTTGTGGTTTTGGGAAATGGTTTGTAGGTGTCAGAAGCATGTTCATACAAGATCTCTCATATCCAGTTATTCATATGATGTCACATTGGTGTTTTGCAGTTATGTTTTCTGGTTCATCTTTGGCCAACTTGATGAATGTATTGTGTAAATTAATTTTTTCTATGTGGGCATATGTGCAACCTATTTTAAGTATGTGCTGACTTGTTGAAGTGTGTGGGTTATCTTTTTCAAAGCTTGAGGCCAACAGTTGGTATTTTTTGGTAAATGAGAAAATGCATGTAATTAGGCTGATCTAATTGATGCTTGCGAAGAGATTGGGTATATAACAGATAGTTTTTGAAGAAGTAAGGCAATGATGTGAAGTAGTGCGAACATGATGAAGTGTGTCAAGTACGTTTATTGAGCTTTATTTGGAACTGAATTTTCACTCTATTAGGTGTACTCTATCAGTTCATTTTCCAGTTGAAATCCATTCAATCATTGTAATTTTGTAGGTAGTGAGCCTTTGTTTCTAGATAGTGAGTCGTAGCAGTGAGCCACCCATTTTTTAATATTTTATAACTGGTTATACTATATTGTGAGCTAACACTCACTGTGGTTTTTACCATTTTGGGTTTTCCACATAAAAAATTTGGTGTTCATGTGTCTTGTTTTTTCCATGCTCTATTAATGCTCTTATTTATCTTTGTTATTGTATGCATTGGAATAGTTGGATTGTATCTGATCAGGAAAGTTAAGAAGATACTAATTCACCCCCCCCTCTCAGTATCTTAGACTTTCAAAAATTGGTATCATAGCACAGTTCCTCTGATTAAGCCTAAAAGCTTGAGGGATATCTTGAAGATGGAAGAAATGGATGATAAAGGAGAGCTCTGAAGTGCTCTTGAGGATCTTGATAATGTTGAAAGAGAAAATAGAGATCTGAAAGAGAATCTTGAAGAAGTGAATGAATGTGTCTAGAAACTTAAGAAGCAATTGAAAAAGTTCAAAGACAGGCATAAGGAAGTAACTAATTAGTTGAATAAGGAAAATGAAAAGATTACCGGGCTGAAAGTGTAAGTGGAAGAGAAGAAAAGAATAGAAGAATGTCTGAACAAATTGGTACAAAGCAAGTCTGAAGATTGCACTAAGCTTGAGCAAAAAATTATGAATCTAAAAGTGGATCCGAAGAAGGTGAAACTCTATGAAAACAATTTCAAAACTAGCTCAGATAGGCTTAATGAATTAGGGTATGTGCAGGATCATGATGGGCCAAAAACTAGCGATATGATGGGTATGTGTAGGGTATGTGGTTGACAACTTTTTTTTTACCAAAAATTGATGAAATGAAAAGGGTTTTTAAAGGAGATTCTCATCTTTCCATTAATATAAATTATGCTTTACTTTGAATTTAATCAATAATTATTATTCATTTCTATTCAAATTATGACTAAAGTCCTAATTGATAGGCTTCTTATTGAAAAAAATCTATAGCTTTCAAATCATATCACATTTGTTGAATCCAAAACATGTGTCACATTCTATGCTTTGCATACTATAGGATTAAAAAAAAAAATTGAATTTCATGAATTTTTGACCTAGTTAAGGTGGTCGAACATACGAGTTTTTATATTTTTTCAAAGTTGTAATAAAAATTCATAATAAAATACCATTTCTACTTGGAAAAATTACAAAAAAAATATGTATCACATTAGGGACATGAGTCCTCACTTATATATCTAAAATATTATAAAAAAATATTATCATTTTATTGTGGTTAGGGTGGTCAGACACATACCTACTTCTTATTTTTTCTCTAAAATTTAAGTACTACTGCATTGAAATTTCAAATTTTTACCAAATAGATTTTTTTTTTTAAATAAACCTATTAGTTTAGAAACTACATTCAATTTTCTATAGATTCTATTCTTACATATTTTTGAAATAATAGAAATAACTTATTCAAATTTTTAATGTCAAGTTGTCTAACTCTAATTTTTCTAAATTTTTTGCCACTTAAGGGCCTATTTTTTCCATGATGATCCTACACATACCCATTAATCACAAGATGGAAACCAAGTAAAGATAAAAGTGGTCTGAGAAATGATACTAGTGAAAGCTTTAAGACTGTGAATAATCAGAAGACTCAAAATGAAGGAAAGTAGAAAGGAAATTCATAGAACTCTACTAGGAGACCTCTGGTGAGACAACCTAATGCACAAAGGTACCCTTTTTTTAATGGCACTTGTTTTTCATGCAATATATTTGGTCACAAGGCAACTGCATGTAGAAGTAGGATGAATCAATTCCCTGGTCCTTTTTCTAGTCAATGTTTTGCATGCAAAAGATTTGGACATAAGGAAAGTGAATGGAAAACTTTGATGATGAATCAATTTAATGGAAGAGTGAACCAATCCTTTAATGGAATTTGTTATACTTGTAACAAGTATGGACATAAAGCTAATCAGTGCAAAACAAGAGTCAGTGAAAGTCAATCTAATCAGAGAAATATTGTCTACTTTAACTCCAACAAACTAGGACATGTTTCAAGAGTCTGTAAAAGAAAGAAAAGTAAGAAGATCAATTAGGAAGGAAGGAATGAACCTATGAAGAAGGTTGACAAGGATGAAATGAAGCAAGAGATGAACAAAATTTGGAAGAAGAAAGATGAACCGAAGACTGTTGAAGTGTTTGTGCCCTCATCTGGTACGAACATTTTCTTTGAAGACTAGACCTAGCAAGGTCATAGGGGGAGGATTATCAGAAAATTTCAAAAATCCCCTGGATAAATGTTGTGTCAGAAGCTAGCACAAGGGTGAAATGTAAAGAATTGTTACGCCCTTAATATTGGTGTAAATCGAGTTATGAATAGTCAGTTTGTGGCTATCTTAACTCCTAATTAAGTCATGTTATCATTATTATATTATTATTTAGTTGGTTGGGTCGGCCTAGGTCTTATATAGGGGTGTCTAAGTCAGCCTAGATGATATCCTAGGCATAAATAGGTATATATAGGAGGTAGAGAGTCTCATTTCATCATCAAGTTGTGAAGTGTGTTCTCATTAGAGATATTTGGAGGTTTTCCCCCTCAAAGTGGATTGTTATTCTTAGTTATTATCAAGTATTTGCAGCATATTTCATATCATATTCTTCTATTGTGCAAGTTATTTCTTAACAAGTGGTATCAAAGCATGATCTTGGCATTGTAGAGGCAAGGTTTTTTCTCAATATTGAAGGCGATTTTGGGAAGAGCATATCTTTCATATTTTGGCAATTTTTTTTCTTATTTTTAAAGGGTTTTTGAATAACATATTAAAGAAGTTACAGTCCATATTTCAAAAGAATTGGAGAATAATTGAGCTAATTATTGTAGAATTAGGGTTTCTACACAATTTTTTTGGAATTAGCATATCTCTCACATCTTGTCTAATTGGAGCCTAATTTTTATTGGGGTTTTGAAGATAGACAAAGGAAGATTACAATAAAACATTTAGAGGAATTTAATGAGAAATCACCAAGTTATTGAAAAATTAAATTTTTCACAAATATCACTCTCAGGGCTGCGAATCTGCTTATTTCTTGGAGATTTTTCTAGGTGAGGGTTTTTTTGTCCCTATTACATTATAGTAAAAATTTCAGAGGATTTAAGTTTCATTTGTGTGATTTATTTCAAAATTATTGGTTCCCATCATGGCGGGGCCTGCAACAAGGGGCAAAAAGAATGTTGTCACTCCAAGGAAGACTCCTAAAAGGGATGGGGTAACAATAGAGGATATTACTCCTAATGAGGAAATCAGTAAGGTCAAGGAAGACATTTCCTCAATGAAGATGGATATGAGTGACCTAAGAGGAGATATTTCAGATATACAGAACATGTTAAGTACCTATA